>JAJOZX010004416.1:132500-412885 GCA_023014485.1 Bathynomus jamesi
ATATATATATAATATATATATATATATATATATATATATATATATATATATATATATATATATATATATATACAGGTTGTCCGAGAATTATCTGTACAATTTTTGGCTGTTATTAAAAGTCAACCATGAAGTGTAGAAATTTCAGTGTTGTCCCATTTTACAGAGAATCTCGTTACGTTTTTTCTGATACCACATTTTGACAAGTTTTTCAGAAATGTACGCGGGTGACAGACATTGATGATTTAAAAGCAAGAATCACAGCTGCTATTGAGCGAATTGATGTGGATACGCTGCAGCGTACATGGCAACATTTGAAGTATCGATTGGATGTTTTGCGAATCACTAATGGTGCACATATCGAATGTTTGTAACAACGTTACTTTAATAAAAGAAACTTTTGAAAATACAGATTCTAAATAATCTTGTTTAAGAATTTTACGTGTGTTATCAAGAATTTTATTAAAAGATGAAATTGTACAGATAATGTTCGGACACACTGGAATTTCTAAAAAACTTGTCAAAACTTGGTATCAGAAAAAACTTAATGAGATTCTCTGTAAAATGGGACAACACTGGAATTTCTACACTTCATGGTTGACTTTTAATAACAGCCAAAAATTGTACAGATAATTCTCGGACACCATGTATATATATATATATATATATATATATATATATATATATATATATATATATATATATATATATATATATACGTGTACTGTATATATATATATATATATATATATATATATATATAGAGAGAGAAATATATGAACAAACACACACACACACACACACACACACACACACACACACACATATATATATATATATATATATATATATATATATATAAAATAAATAAATTAAATAATTAATTAAAATAAATAAATAAAGAATTTGTGTGGGTATTTCTTCTTACACTAATTAAGGAATAGCATGGATATGGGTCCAAATTCTCACTTAATCTGTAAGTTGTGCAACTTAGTAACAACAGAAAGCCTAGCGATTAGATGTGATTTCTGTCAACGATTAAACGACTTTAACTGCATGAATTGGAATGAGAGGGAAATAACTCTTGTCTCGAACGCGAAACACGTCGTGGGGATCAAATTTCTATGTGACGTGTGTACACAGACCGTAAATTCTTTCGCGGTCTTTAAAGAAATGGAGATAGCAGCCTCGATAGTAACAAAAACGAATGAAATAATGGGGACACATGGGTCCGAAATGGTCCCAACGAAAAACAGGGTGGATGAGAGAGAAGACGAAACAACGAATAACAGTATAATAACGAACAACAACTTAATAATAAATAACGACATTAACAATATAATACGGAAGGAAGACATAGATGAAAGGAAAGAAATAAGTAAAAGTGGCGAAGTAGACAAACGGTCCAACAAGCGAAACGATAAAAGGATAATAACTAAAAACGTAGAAAATAAGCAGCCAAAGAAAATTAATGATAATGCCAAAACTAAGAACTTGGAAAATAATAATAAAGAAAGCAGAAGCGTAGAAAATATCATATGCAAATACTACGCGAAAGGAAACTGCAGATATCGGGATGGGCAATGCATATATGCACATCCCACATTATGCAAAATGCATTGCACAAGTGGATACTGCAAGTTTGATAAGAAATGCATGTTCCACCATCTTACGATCTGCAACACTTATGAAAGGTATGGGAGTTGCAAATATGAAAAAAAATGCCGATACCACCACCCTCAAAGGAACGCAACGAGGGAACAGAAAAAAACGAACATCAAAGAAGAGTGGAAATTTTTTAGACGCAGCCAACACATTTCAGCTGTTAAATACTCTCAAGCAATTACAAAACCAGCTGACAAATATAAATATAGAAATCCGAGAGCCGGACAGAAGGTACGACCAAAGGCACTTCATGCGTCATCGGGACAACAGGTACCGACAAACATAAAAAGAGGTAAATTCTCGGAGGACCACAAGGCAACGAAACCGGCACCCCCATTGGAAAACGAATCGGAACCACCTGTATGCGAAAAAGAAAGAGAAAAAATAAAAATAATCCTAGCCAACATACAGGGCCTCAAATCAAACCACTCCACAAACAAAGTTTTATACCTGAAAGGACTCATGCAAGAAGCCGGAGCAGACTTTGCATGCCTCACGGCAACTCATCTAAAGGACTGCCAGGCGAACTGTGAAAATTGTGAGTCCTGTATTGACAAAAAAGAAATACAAATTGACAAATATAACATCCTCCGAGCCGACAGAACAGTGAGACGTAAAGGAGGATGTGCTATTTACACACACGAAAGGCACATAGCAGAAATGGCTATAAGTACCTCAAACAACTACGTAGAATGTGTGGCAGCAAAAATTGAAAAATTAAATATGGTACTAATTGTAATGTACAGACCCCCAAACACGCCAACCTCAAAATTTTCAGATTCCATTACAGAGGTAAGAAACTGGGTAAAAGATCTACATTCTCCAACTCCAAATATTTTTCTCTGTGGTGATTTTAATTTCCCATTCATGAAATATAAAAGGATAGGAAAAAATATATGTATACACCAGGACAAGGGGGGCACACGAGAAGACCAGGAGCAGGTAAAAATGCTACTAGCTTTAGCTGATGAATTTATGTTAACGCAAGAAATAACAGAAAACACAAGAAAAACAACTGCCTAGATTTGGTATTCACAAACAACAGTAATCTAATTGATAATGTGGAAATATCCCCAACTAGGATATCAGACCACAACATCATTGAAATAACAACTAATATAAAGGCAACAGGAAAGGAAAGAACACGCACAACAGAAAGAAGCAAATTCGTAATTTTTAATTTTCACTCCAAAGCTATAAACTGGGAAGATGTGACATCCAGCATGGAGGTAATAGAATGCCATTATAGAATTAATTAAGCTGTGCATAGTAGACTCAAAATTTGTGTTTAATAATGAATATTTTAGGCAGAAATATGGTATGGCTATGGGAAACCCCCTCTCTCCCATTTTAAGTAACTTATATATGGAGTTTTTGAAAGTAAATTATTAAGGAAGATTCTGCCAAATTACGTTCCGTGGTTTAGATATGTATCTGATGTTCTTTGTCTTTGGCCAGAAACTTTAAATCTCAATGAATTCTTACCCAAGCTTAATAATTTAACTCCCTCTATCAATTTTACAGTTGAAATAGAAAAAGACTCATCGATCCCATTTTTAGATGTTTTAATATATAGGTCTGGAAAAAAGTTTAAGTACAATATTTACAGAAAACCCACTAATAATTGTTCCTATATACATTATTATTCGGCTCACCACATTAACGTAAAACGAACCGTTTTTTCTACTTTGTTCATAAGATGTTTACGAATTTGTAGCCCAGAGTTCATTGATGATGAAGTTAGTAAAATATATAAAATTGCGTTTGATTTAAAATATCCAAAGAACTGCATAGATAAATCTTTAAAAATGGCAAATAAAACCTTCTACGAGGTAAAAGACAAGACTCCTTACACCACAAAAAACGTCTTAGCGTTACCATTTAAAGAAAATTTCCTTGATCTGCCGAAACTGCTGAGGACTTTTAACGTAAATATCGTGTTCAGAAATTTAGATGTAATTAAGAATCCGTTATGATAATAAAAACCCACTCTAATAGACAGAGTTTATTTCCACAACAGTTTCGATGCCCACTGGCATCTTCTTCAGGTGGATACAGAAAAACTATTCGTTTTCTGTATCCACCCGGAGAGGATGCCAGTGGGCATCGAAACTGTTGTGGAAATAAACTCTGTCTATTAGAGTGGGTTTTTATTATATTGTGACTTTCACGTAGAAAAAGTGAAGTTTTTTTTCATTTATTAAGAATCCATTGATTAAAAACTCCCCTTTAAGTTGTGTATATAAAATTCCATGCACAATATGTAAAAAGTTTTACATTGATCAAACTGGCAAGATGCTTGAGTTACGTATTAAGCAGCATAAATACAGTATAAGAACCGGCCAGGAATCTAACGCCATTTTCATTCACGTATGGGATACTAATCATCCCATTGACTGGAAAAATACCTCCAAATTAAGTTTTAGTAAATCTATTGTTAGTAGAAATATACTTGAATCGAGTGTGATCAAGAATAATGCTGATTTTGTTCTTAATATTAGCCCTGGGCTTTATAAATTAAACTCGTACATTGTTAGAAAGGTGGTGCATTATTTTTACCGCATTCTTGCCACTTAATTGTTTGCTTTAATTAAATAAATATTATTTTAATAATTGTTAACATTTTTAGGAGTGCATTTTAATTGTATTATTTCTTTTATATAGTCTTTATGTACTTGATAGTTTAGTAGACTTTTGAACAGGTTATCTATTGAAAAAAATTTTAGATTGTTTTTAGATATTCGGAATATTCTGGAAGGAGCACGTGACGACAATTCCACCATGTCTTTTGTTTCCTTAGATTCTTGCCACTTAATTGCCTGTTTTAATTAAATACTATTTCTAATAACTGTTATAATATTTTTATTTTTTGTACATGTTAATTGTCTAATTTCCTTTATATAGTTTTTATGTATTCAATAATTTAGTAGCCTTTAGATTAAATTCTCTATTGGGAAAAAATCTTTAGATTGTTTTATTGTTTTTTAAATTGAGTTGCTTACTGGGGAATTTTTCGCTTGTGTATTTAACTCATTTATCATACTTGGTAAATTCTGTCTATTTCTTTCTTGTTCCTGAAGATGTGAATATATCACGAAAGTGCTCGGATTCCGTATTTCCTTTTCCTTTTCCCTGTGGTTGTTTGCTTATATATATATATATATATATATATATATATATATATATATATATATATTATATATATATATATATATATATATATATATATATATTGCATTCCTTTGAATCCAGTTGGTCTTCAAAACTTGGATTCACCACTCCATTGAAGTCATTACCCGTAGTTATGATCGGGTAAATGTTACACGTCCTTCAGGTAGGTCTGGAAGGTTTCAGGTTTTGAAGGAATCCAATCTGTTTGCAAGGAATGCATGTATCTAAGAGTTTGGTTACTTTATGTGGTGGTGTGTGTCTGTTGTTAAAATCTGTTGAGTGATTCTTCCTTAAAAGAAGTGGATGCTTGGAGTTGTATGTGTATATTTATATATGTTTATGTGTAAATGTATATTTTGTTGTAGGGTTTCATTTTTGAGTTTTGTGTTAGGTTAATCAATTTGGCTGAGCAAAGATCCTCAAATGTTGCATGTGAGACCCTTATATCAAGCCTTGCTGTTCTATACCTGTATGTGAAATAGGACTTAGAATGTTTGTGTTAGGCCTATATATGAAATAGGACTTAGAATGTTTGTGTTAAGCCTATATGTGAAATTGGACTTAGAATGAGTTACGCCTATATGTGAAAGAGGACTTAAATGTGTTGCGCCTATATGTGAAATAGGACTTAGAATGGGTTGCGCCTATACGTGAAATAGGACTTAGAATGTTTATGTTAGTTGGGTGTAGGATTGAATTCGTGAAATTGCTTTAGGTCTGTGTGATGTTAAAGTTCTGAGTTTATTTTTGTGATGTTTATGAGTCTTATGAGTAAGTTAAATTGCTGAAATAAATTTTATAACCTACACGACAGGTTAAGTTAAAAATTTACAAAGTGTTTTTAGTTAGAAAAGGTCTTGAGTTTAAGGAGTAGGGCCTACTTTTAAAGGTGGGCTTCTAGTAGGTCTAAATTGTAAATTGAAGTGTGTGAAGTAAGCCTTTAGTGTATGAGTATGTTTGGCCTATTAATTAAGGTAAGGTGGCCTACTAAATAGGCCTATGACAATATGGGCCTACTACGTGGGCTTATTGTGAAGCGGGCATATTTCTGAGAGGACCTAAAGTGAGTTAAGCCAGTTGAATGAGGTTTTATTTGGAATTTAAAAAGTAGGGCCTACTAAATAGGCCCGGGGTGAAATTGGCCTATTTTGTATAGGACCTAAAGTTAGTTGTCTGTTAAATGAATGAGGCTTTGTTACTGTTATGATCGACCTTAGCCTTCGCCGATTGTTACGTTATGTACGGTAAAGTAGAGTTAGAGTTAAGCCTAACGAGCTAAGTCTAGCCTCTGTTTGTTAGTGTAAATTTTAAAGGGGTCGGTCCCCACACGATGCACCATATAAAAAAACTATATCGGATTATGGTTGATTGCTGTCAACCTGATCCGGTGAAAATTTCCGCCAGATATTGGTGTAGAGTTGACGGCAAAAACCGTACATCTTTCAGGTTAAAAAGTTGTGTTTGTGGAGGTCTTCAAAAGACCTCGTTAAGTAGTTTTTTCCTTGGTTAATGTTAAATTTATTTGGCTTTGGTATTTAGCGCTGCCTAATGGTAAAGAAGGAAATTACCATACCATAGGGTGTGTCAATTTTAGGGAGCAAAGTGAAATCTTTAGATTTTCAAAGACTACTAGTGACCAAATGATGCATTTTTATGTGCTAAATCGAGATATGGCTTTAAAATCCAGATTTGACCACTCCTAGCTACTTATATTTGAAGTTGAAGTTCACGAAAAATCAGCAATTTTTGCAAGTATTTTTGTTATTGTATATAACTACATTTTACGTACATTACATACAATTAAAGACATTTTGATTGTACTGTATTTCAATATTAAAACTTAGAAATATAGATAGGTTTCTCGAACAGTGTAGTAATGCTTAGTTAAGAATATTAAATTTTGTTTAATTAAATAAGATAATGTTTAATGTAAATCATTTACTAATAATTATGAAACTAATTGTTTAAAATGGGTAGGGTTGGTAATACTGAATAGGCTTTGAGTGGACTATACCTATAACGGTTTTTCAGTCTTGAGGCAGAACGCGTTACGCGTAGTTGGGCAAAATGTAACGTAGAATAAATAAGTTGTGTGTGTCCCTCTCCGACCTAAATATATTTAGTAATATTTCATACTCGCATATCCCCTAATTAACTAAACCACTTTCGAAATTAATAAAACGTAACAAGTGTTAAATAAGAGTATTAATATTCCCCTTCCCCATTGGCTTTATAACGGTCTTTTTAGAGTCAGAACTCGGCGTCGCTACCGGAAACTATACTAAGAAAGTGATAAATGAAAGAAAGAGCCGATAAAGAATAAACAGAGAAATAGTAAAGTAGCAAGAAGAGTAAGTAAATAATGAAGAAAAGATATAATAAAAAAGCGTTCACTACATTCTGGTGGCTAGCGGTGATCTTACATCATATTTTGTGAGGCTTACCCACGTGTTAGTATTTCCATTAAAATTCTTAAAACCCGGTATAATAACAAATAGCGTTAATGAATATTTTATTTCGATTATTAAAATATCTAAATGCAAAATTTTACCCCGTTTGCAGGCAAATTTCGTCGATTTTCATGCCTTAAAATTTCATTGTAAATAAAATTTAAAAATGGCGCTTGCCTTCGCGTCTTGATAGCGTCCCTGACTCGCGCCTAAGAATTCAATTTGTTTCGTCCAGTTCCGTTGCTTTTCGTTTGTCTGACTCCATATCGCGAGTCATTATTACGTTAAATTTCGTTCGTACGGTCGGAGAGGGTATAGTTTGAAAATTATCGTGCTGCCTGAAGACTCAAAATTTTTTTTTATCTCTACCCTTTCAGCTTACCTCTGTTGTTTACTTTTTGTTTAAAACTTATGGAATTAGTGAAAATTGTAATAATCATAATAATAAGAATAATGATTTGTACGTAAGTATAGTTTGAATACAGTATGATACACAATTCATATGGTCCTTTCAAAGTGTTTTAGCGAAAATTTGTATCGCATTTCTGGGTATATATACATATATAGTACAACATTTCAGGAATATGAGAAATTTTCTGGGTTTCATTAGCAGATTTTTTATTATATTTCGATTGCCTGTATAATAATAGGATTATTTTGTAAATATAGGTTTACGGGCTTTTTGCTTTGCTCGCTTCGCGCTAAAATAGGATTACGTTACAGTTAAGGGACAAATCGAAAAATAAATCTTAGATATTAAAAATTGTCAGATTGGGCCGTATAGGATTGTGTTAAATTGTGTTGTGAAATTTTCTATAAAAGTTGTTTTGGATATTTTTTTTATACTCATTAATTATATACAATTTGGTAGGTAAGCTGATTATTTTTTCTCCTCTCTCTGTTTCTTTCGATTTATTTCACGACAATTCCGACATATTTGGTAAAATGGCTATTGTATCGTACGTAAGAAGAATTTCTTGTAGGCCTATCGTAAAATATTGCTCGGAGGTTAACCGTTATTACGGTATGTCTATTGAGTAGTAAATTTTTAGTTATTTAACAAAAATTTTCATTGGTTTAACATAAATAAGCATAGGATTTTCCTTTCAAAAGCACAAATGTTGACTTAAATTCTTAATAGCTCTTTTCACGCATAACATTGAATTTATTAAATATAGGCCTAAAAGCGGCAGAAAATTTTATTTTTATTTTGGCGGCCAATGTGAGTTACGGTACACATTTTACTAAATCTCGATATTATAATTTTTTTGAATTACAGAAATTTGTGTAGAAATTCTTTTCATATATTGTTTACGTTTTATAAATTCATTCAATAATCAAATTTATTTGTACAGATAGGACGATTTTTATTTTTCTTTCCAGTTCAATGACAATGGTAAAATTTTTTAGTTCAAATTTAGATTGTATTCTAAAAAGGATGTTTTAATTTGGAATTAGAAATGAAAAATGTCCTTTTTTGTTAGTTCGAGCGTTTGCATGGAAAATATTACGAAATTATGTTAGGATATAATGCAGTTTCATTCGGTTAGGGATATTTGTATAGAGGTTCGCTTACAAACAAAGCGACCGCTCTCAATTAGGAAATGTTTTAGTTTTGTTTACAGTGGATTGTGTGTAATTTTTTAGTACATATGATCTATTCTTATTTAGTATAACGATAAAAATTTGTATTTTCACTTGGAAACGATAAATTGCTGAGATTTCTGTGATTTGAAAACCATACTGAGGTTTCTGTTGAAGGAGAGAGTTGTATCTCAGATGTAATTTGCGAATTGCAAGTTCAATTCTTATGAAATTTGACGTTTCAAGTTGGAATTACTGTATTAAAATAATTTTTGGTAGTAATATTTAAATTTTTTTACTTTTTAATAACTGTTTAGAAAATTATTATTGTTTAAACCTTCAGTCGGAGTTAACTAGTGCATTTGAAACATTGACTCAAGTGTACACTCGGAAATGGAGCCTCTAGATAGCCAGTAACGTTTTTGTGGCGTCTGTGTGCTCCTCCTCAAAGCAAGAGGGTTCATGATTGTCAGAGAATGGATGACATGAAGTTTCTGGGGTTCATTTTTGTCTTTTGTATTTAGAGGTATTGAGGTGATTTCTGACGATAGTTTGAACAATAATAATTCTTAAATTATACTAACAGTTACTATGTATGGGCGCTTTTATATTTATACTGTACAATTTTGTTTAGCGTTTTATGACTTTTTTTTATCTTCTCTGCTGTGACTGCCATAAGTGACCTTATTGGTACTAGATTTGATTAAATTTTTGCGAAATTTTTTTTTTTTTTCCGTGAATTTGGCCAGAGCAAATGTGTAGTTAGTATTTCGAAGTGAATTGTCGAAAGAATTTGATAAATTAAATATGAAATGATAAGCAGTACAGAAACACGTTTAGAATAAACTTTTTTTTCAAAATTGCAAGACTCAGTTTGGGGTCAACCAAGTTGAATCCGAGTTCCATCAAGTGAGTTTAGTCGACCGGATAGGTGATCGATCACCAATGAGAGAGAGAAGAGAAACCAGAATGCGCATGGACTTGGCGCAGGATGGTTTCGGAAGAGAAGAGAGAAGAGAGGAACCGAATGCGCAGGGACTTGGCGCAGGACAGTTCCGGAAGAGAAGAGAAATTTACGTGTGCAGGGTCTTGGTACACGAAAGTTTCGATCGAAGATGGTCTACTGGTATTTTTCGGGCAGTAGCTGGTCACGTTGCTCGAATGCTTCGCTAAATATGTGTCAACAAAGCGCGCGGTAGACAAGCCACGAGAGCTTGAACGGGCGCCTACGACTGTACTGTCCATACAGACATACAGTAGGTTCGTTGGGAAACGGCCTACGGCGGAGTCATCGTTTGATTGTTGCCAGTAGAAGAGTCTTTCAGCTGGACGTAGGAAGAGCAGCGTTCACCGACAAAAGTGGAGATGAGACAAGGCGAGTTTCTTCATCGACTTCTAGAATTGCAAATTCCGTCCAATTCCAGCGCGTGGTCCCGCTTTCAGATATCTCCCCCCCTGATCCTTTTAGAATTGGACGTCTCTTGTTTTTTTTTTTCGCCATTGGAGAGAGAGCGGAACCATTATAGCGTGCTGCCCTGTTGCATATTGATTGATGCAATCCCTTGCATTCTAGCGAAGTGAGCAGGAGAGCTGCGATTGAAAATTGAAATCCGTTGTCAGCGTGCGGAGTGTCATCTAAACAACGTCCAGCAAATAAATGTACTGATTATTATCTAATGAAATTATAAGTGAAAAGGGTCCGATTATTGCCCATATTGTTGTGTTTTTCGTGAAATAGTATGTGCGCTCTTGGTCAGTATTTTATGTAAACTTTTTCTTATTTTTCTATGTTGCCCTGATAGTAACTGTATAACTATACAAATAATTGTTTCGAATGTAAAGCGATCGTTGATGAGAAATCGCGGGAATAGATTGTGAACTTGGGATTTGTGTAGCCACTGTAAGAAAATTTTCTGTTATTTTTTTTGGCATGTATAGATTAGTTACAGGTTGTAATTTAATTATTAGAGTGAAATGTTATTTTATGCAAATGTGAAAATTATAAAGTTTTCGGTTTTATAATATGATACAATATATGTATGGGAATTGTCATTCTATTATTTCTTGTCTATTTCTAAACTTTGAATAAGTGTTAAAGAAAAAAAAAAAAAAAAAAAAATTGCAAAATATATAAGTTTGTTGAATAAATTTATTGACATTGTTAAACGATATTAATAAGTTTTCCTAATGGAAAAACTTATTTTCAAGGGGGTGATGCGAGTGTAGTAATGCTTAGTTAAGAATATTAAATTTTGTTTAATTAAATAAGATAATGTTTAATGTAAATCATTTACTAATAATTATGAAACTAATTGTTTAAAATGGGTAGGGTTGGTAATACTGAATAGGCTTTGAGTGGACTATACCTATAACGGTTTTTCAGTCTTGAGGCAGAACGCGTTACGCGTAGTTGGGCAAAATGTAACGTAGAATAAATAAGTTGTGTGTGTCCCTCTCCGACCTAAATATATTTAGTAATATTTCATACTCGCATATCCCCTAATTAACTAAACCACTTTCGAAATTAATAAAACGTAACAAGTGTTAAATAAGAGTATTAATATTCCCCCCCCTTCTTGTAACGGTCTTTTAGAGTCAGAACTCGGCGTCGCTACCGGAAACTATACTAAGAAAGTGATAAATGAAAGAAAGAGCCGATAAAGAATAAACAGAGAAATAGTAAAGTAGCAAGAAGAGTAAGTAAATAATGAAGAAAAGATATAATAAAAAAGCGTTCACTACAGGCTTCTAGTAGGTCTAAATTGTAAATTGAAGTGTGTGAAGTAAGCCTTTAGTGTATGAGTATGTTTGGCCTATTAATTAAGGTAAGGTGGCCTACTAAATAGGCCTATGACAATATGGGCCTACTACGTGGGCTTAGTGTGAAGCGGGCATATTTCTGAGAGGACCTAAAGTGAGTTAAGCCAGTTGAATGAGGTTTTATTTGGAATTTAAAAAGTAGGGCCTACTAAATAGGCCCGGGGTGAAATTGGCCTATTTTGTATAGGACCTAAAGTTAGTTGTCTGTTAAATGAATGAGGCTTTGTTACTGTTATGATCGACCTTAGCCTTCGCCGATTGTTACGTTATGTACGGTAAAGTAGAGTTAGAGTTAAGCCTAACGAGCTAAGTCTAGCCTCTGTTTGTTAGTGTAAATTTTAAAGGGGTCGGTCCCCACACGATGCACCATATAAAAAAAACTATATCGGATTATGGTTGATTGCTGTCAACCTGATCCGGTGAAAATTTCCGCCAGATATTGGTGTAGAGTTGACGGCAAAAACCGTACATCTTTCAGGTTAAAAAGTTGTGTTTGTGGAGGTCTTCAAAAGACCTCGTTAAGTAGTTTTTTCCTTGGTTAATGTTAAATTTATTTGGCTTCGGTATTTAGCGCTGCCTAATGGTAAAGAAGGAAATTACCATACCATAGGGTGTGTCAATTTTAGGGAGCAAAGTGAAATCTTTAGATTTTCAAAGACTACTAGTGACCAAATGATGCATTTTTATGTGCTAAATCGAGATATGGCTTTAAAATCCAGATTTGACCACTCCTAGCTACTTATATTTGAAGTTGAAGTCCACGAAAAATCAGCAATTTTTGCAAGTATTTTTGTTATTGTATATAACTACATTTTACGTACATTACATACAATTAAAGACATTTTGATTGTACTCTATTTCAATATTAAAACTTAGAAATATAGATAGGTTTCTCGAACTTTGCCAAGGATGCCATATATAACTACACTTTACATAGATACAATTAAAGATATTTTGATTGTATTTCAATATTAAAACTTAGAAATATAGATAGGTTTCTTGAACTTTGCCAAGGATGCCATGTCTGCCTTGCTCTTGTTCCTGGACATGAGCTCCCTACTGGCCACCTGGCCACTGATGTACGACTCCCTCCTCTCTTGTGAGTAAACATGTTGTGCTGCTTCATTTGTCATCCTTACACACATCTCTACTGACTGTGTGTGTGAGGGCCATGCAGGAACTTCCATTGGTCTATCCAGAAACTCCTTGATTGCAGCAGTGGTGAGGGAGCAGGTCCAGTCAATAAGCTCCGAGAGTTTGGTGGCATCTGGGTTGATGTCAGGAGTCTTCCTGGGTCTGACACTGCAGTCTCCTACCTGTGTGTCCTCATCTCCTTCACCTCTGATTTCCAGTATCCTCTTCACTGCCTCCCTCCTCTCCTCCTCCACCTCACTGCACAGCATGGCCTGGAGCACAGCTTCAGAGTGTGCATACCAGGCTGATCTCTTCACTGTAGGATCACTATTCCTATCATCTCCTTCTTCTGACTTCTGAGCAGCTCCAGCTGGTACCGTACATGCCTGGGACCCTCCACCCAGCTATGATTTAACTTGGTGTTAAACCAGTTTGGCATGTAGACTCCCACTATGAATTCCACAATTATCCTCAGACTCTTCAGGTTCCTACCCTTCAGCCCATGTTTGGAAATCCACAATCGCAGAACCTTAGAGCCGTGGTGAGCCACCTACTGTGACAGACTGGCCCAATCTCCAGGAGAGCTAGACTCTGAGGTACCTCTCCCGATCTGATGGCAGTGATGATTCTGTAGCCATATGATTGGTCTCTGCTGAATTCCTTGACTATCTCCTGACTGAGATGGGGTAGAGGAGGACCAACAGTGATCCTCGTGAAGTTTGGGTTGATCTCAGGCTCAGTGGCAGTGTTTAACATCTTCCCTAGGGGCCCAGATCAATTGTTGTTGCTCAATGTCTTGCCATCCAGTGCAGTCACCAGGTGTCTGAGAGTCAGCTCCCAAGTGTGCAAGTCACAGACAATCCACACCAACTTCCTGCTAAGCTTGGCCTCCACATAATGCATTACTCCTCCCTCCCAGCCAGTTTTCACATTAGTACTGTCACCTCCTATGGCCAAAAGGGTCTGGTCTGCTCCTCTCTCTCTTAGCCAGTTCACCAGATGATCAGCAATGACCTCAACATGACTTCTCTCCTCTGCAGCTTCCTCTGGTACAAAATGCCACAAATATTTCCCACCTGGTTCATTGCACACTGTGTAGTGTTCTTCCTCAATGAGGCCAGGAAACTGCCTGTCACTGCCCTCATCTTCCATCATCAGTTTGGTGTCATCTCTTTTCCCATCAAAGATACAGGTGATGCCATTTTCCCTAATCTCTTCATCAAACTTCTTGACCAGCTCATTAGTCAGTCTCTCCTGAGACCTCCTCACCTTGTTGTGGTCAATCACCAGTGCTGTGTCAAACTCTGTGATAAGACCATCATCAATCCAGGCAGCAGTGGCAATCTCTGCAGTCTCTCTCAGCCCAGTGTGATGTCTCAAGCTAGCCAGAGCTATGTTGGTGATATCTTCAGTGTTGTATTTCTTCTTCTTAGCCACAAGCAAGGAAGTTGTCGCAGCCTCTGGTATGAAGTCTTCGTCCTCCTCTCTCCTCCCTGCCTCCTCCAGTATATCTCCAGTCTCTTCCAACTCCATCTCCAGCAGTGACTCCTCCCTCAACTCCTCTTCTTTCTTGTCTGACTCCTCTGCCTTCCTCCTCCTCTTCTCCTCGGCCTTCCTTCTCTGCTCCTGTCTCTGCAGCACTGCTTCCTGTCTCGTGGTCTCAGGGTGATCAGCTAGACCCATCTGGTATGCACCCACACTGCCCACCTTTTCTCTCTGACCTTTAATGAAGGCAAGCTTCTGCACTGGTATCTTCTGCTCGCTCCTGCAGCTGCAGTCAATGTGAACCTCACTGTTGCAGACAGGGTTGCACCCAAGCTCACTGCAGCTCCTGACCACACAGTGACAGGTCAAGATGTCCACCAATTTGTCCAGTTTCATCATAAATCTATCTTTGACCTCTAGCTTCACATTGCCAATGGACACCTTCACTGCCTCATCTCACAATGCCTTCACTTTAGCCATGATCCTGACCTCACTGTTGATTACAGGTCCTGTGAATAGAGCGTTGGCCTTTCTCCACTGAGCCAGTAGCCCTGGAACAATGCCGTTGTTAATCAGGTCATTAACTGGGTAATCTCTCCTGTCTTCCTCACTCATCTCTCTCCTCAACAAACCATACCTCAGCAGATCTCTGGCTGTGGGCAGCTCAGCAGGGGGAAGTTTCCTCCCAGTCCCCACCAAATGACTTAGGTGACAACTTGATTTGCTTCGGATTTTGTTTTCTTTCTGACTCATCCTGTGGACCTGTGAACAAAAGGAATGTCATTGAAATTTGGATAGGCCTACTGATTACACTGGGCAACACGTATTTTATTGAATGATATCTGACACTTGATTCTAGGTAATTTGGGTGCGCTGAATACGAATTTCAACTCGGTTTGGCTCTATCAGGTCCTGATTCTTGTCGAGAGCCTATGTGCCATTTTCCAGATTTTTCAAATTAGGACTAAAAAATTAAGTCATGTGTTAAATTTTTTTTTCAAGTTTCATGAATACAAGCAGTTCAAACTACAGTAAAATTACATTATAACAATAGAAATGACTTAAAATAAAAAAACAAACAGATATGAAGCTTTCACTGTGGCAAAAATTTTCTTTTGTAAGACTTTCTAGCGTATTTGCTTGTTGATGGCAGATCTCTTTTCAAGCACCAGCAGTAATCAGCCATCATGTGGGAATCCCAGCGGCCTTGGTACCGTTCCTCCATAATTTTTATATCTTGGTGGAATCTCTCCCCTTGTTCGTCACTTACATCACCTAAATTACTTGGAAATTGGTCAAGATGGCTATTCAAAAAATGCATTTTTATGCTCATATTGCAACCTAACTCTTTGTAGTCCCTTAAAAGTTTTTTTACGATTTCTTCGTAGTTATCTGCCCTATCATTGCCTAAAAAGTTTTCTATCAAGTCCACGAATGAGAACCAGCCATTTTTTTCGCGTTCATTCATGACATTAGGAAAATTGCTGTCTTTAATCCTTGTTCTTATTTGTGGACCGTCGAAAATTCCCGCCTTGATTTTTTCATAACTTAAACTTGGAAATTTTGAAGTTATGTATTTGAAACACTCGCCGTTCGTATCTAAAGCTTTTACATATTGTTTAATGAGGCCTAGTTTTATATGCAGAGGAGGAAATATGATTTTATCTCTGCTCACTAAAGGTGGATTAATTACGTTTTTTTCTCCGACAGTAAGTGATGTTCGTGCTGGCCAGATTTGTTTGAAATAATGTTCTTCCTTGGCTCTGCTGTCCCATAAGCAAAGGAAGCAGGGATATTTAGTATACCCTCCTTGTTGTCCTAGCAGAAAATTAACCATTTTTAAGTCAACACATATGATCCACTCGTGCTCCCTATATTTGATAAGATTTAAAACCTTTTCTATATGTTCATACTTTTCTTTTAATTTTGTTGAGTGCCCAATCGGTATCGAGCCGTATAGATTGCCATTATGCAACAACACACACTTAAGACTTCTTTTCGAACTGTCTAAAAACAAGCGCCAATCATTTGCATCGTAAGACTCAACCCCCATCTTCTTTAACAAACCAACTATGTTGCAGCAATATACTAAACTATCCTCTGTTCTAAAATATTTAACAAGTTCTTCTTCTCTTTTTCTGTAAAATGAAATGTATGTGTTTGAAGTAAGCAAGTTTTTCTCTTTAAGTCTTGAAGCTAAAATTTCCGCAGCCTTTTTTGGCAAATTTAGATCCCTTACAAGATCATTCAACTCGGCCTGGTTAAACTTTTGCGGATCGTTTTGACTTTCAAATACGCTGGGGTCAAAATCGGTGTCTGACTCCTCAAAGTGCATAACAATATTTTCAGGAACATCTTCAACTAATTCTTGAGTTGGCAGACCCTTAAATTTTGGAATGGGGATCTCATTTGAATGTAGCACAGGTCGTATCGCGGTGTCGAAATTTGGGTACTCGATACAATGTTTATTTTTCTTAGTGAAGCCCGAAGTCTTGATATGGAAAAAAAATTGTAAAGCGTTAACAAAAGCGACGAGAGACTTGTTTTTATGAATTTTATCAAAAGTTATCACCCAAACATTTAACATTTCTATGTGTTTCAACCTTATGCAATATTTGAGATTCTTATAAACATTTTCTGTAAATTTTTGTTTATGTACCTAAGTTACAATTACATTTAGGTAAGTTACAGTATACTAGTGATTAAATTACGTAGTTTTATGAAATCATAAACTTACCATCGGAACTCCAAAAGGTATTTTTGAATCCGAACCCTTCGTCCAATGTCGCAGTCTTTCAATGCATATAGTGCAGGCTTTATGTGGAGCCCACGATTTATCTTGGTCCCCCAGTTTTATGCCAAAATAAGCTAAGTAAGCTCTTTTTACGAAGTCAGTTATATTTGCTCGTTGATGTGGAAGTGTAAAATTTCCACATATATAACAGAAGGAATCAGGGTTGTTTTTGCATTTGAACTTTCTAGTGCTTGATGACACATTGCTTGATTGTTCTGCCAATTTGTAAAGGTATTTAAAGCCCTTAATTCATATAAATTTAAGAAAATCTGAAATATAAACACAAAAATTAGTTTAAATAGGTACTTATTATGAAATAGGTACTTACAATCTATGAAATTAAACTAGAAACACGGATGAGTAGGTACAATATAAATTACGTCTAATTAAATCAACTATATTAAATCACGATGACAAAATTACTCACTAAATCATATGCCAATTCAAAATTATGTTAATGCCCAAACTTAATTAACTAACTCGACTGACTGACTGACTGATTGAATTGACTGATTAACTCTGGAAACGAGTCGCTTTTATATATTTTAGTTGTCCCTCTAAAATTCTCTACAGAGAACAGGAACGCTCGAGAAAATTTTAGAATTCTATGATATTTTTAGCTTAATTTACTAATATTAAAATGGGTTAAAAATGACAAAATTAAAAATATTTTTAGGGTGTTACATATAAAAATATACATAATACAACAATACCATAACAATAGGTACAAATACCTAGATAAAAACCTAGTTGCATAATGTGTAACTGCAAAAAGACTTAGCGAGTATTGAGAAAAAAACCTTTATATGAATACGACGAAAGAGGAGGGGTGTTGAGCAAAATCAGGACCTGATAGAGCAAAACCGAGTAAAAATTCGTGCTCAGCGCACCCAAATTACCTAGAACTAACTGTCAAATCTAATTCAATAGACAAAAAGTTGAAATTTGTTCCCCAGTGTTATGATTACATAAAATTAAGTTAATTGAAATTCTTAATATCTTCCTATAACCTCATATAAAAGGTTGTGTTGTTATAGATACAAGACTTAATATTCAAAGTAATGACAATTTCATATATGTATCATATCAAAATATACAGAAAGATTGGGTCACACATAACATTTCGAATAATTTGAATTACACAATATTTACATTACGAAGTAATCAAAATTGTCAAAAGGAGGGAAAACACATGCATTCACAATCAAAACTCTAGCATTTGTGACAATGTGAAACTTAGAAACCATACTGCACACCAAAAATAACCGAAGTTGACCACACATATCAATGGCACATTGATATACGATGCTACAGTCATATTTAGGTTATATTTCAAACCTTTATGGTCAAATATAAGTAGGTAAATGGCTTTTTTAAACAACACTAAAGATATTTCTAAGTTTGCTAGATAATATGACATCATTTGAGCATTAGTAGTTTTTGAATTGTTGACTTTACTAAAATTGACACACCCTAATACCTTATTATTTCGTTCGACCTCGTTTCTTGTTGTAAGGCGCGTGGCTGCCTGTTGCGCCTCTCTTTCGATGTAGGCGATAGGGTTGTGAAAGGAGTTTATTCAGTTTAATTTATACAGGCAATTCACTCTGTTTAAATTCCTGAAAGAATTTGTGTTATCAGTTTTATTTTATTAGTTTTTTGACTCAGAACTTGTAGGAAAATTAAACACGTTCTCCATACCTACAGCAATGCTTGAAACTAGACAGCCCTGAGATGAGCTAATATAAATATCTCTGTCTTAAATTCGCTTACTTTACAAAGTCCCCAGACGTCAAATTTTCGTGTTTTCATTATTTTTTCTCTCGAAGTAATTTTCATGAGTCAGCGAAGGAAAATTTTTATACGAAATAATACGTTTTTCTTGTTGTTATGCAAGCCCAATGCTTACATATTGGGTTCTATGTCTGGCAATTCTTTCCATTTCCAATAGGCTTTATTACCAATCTCGAGGCAATTTTGTAGTTATTTAATTCAATAAATTAATAATTTGTATTTAATTATGAAATAAAGGTACCATATACGATACCATATTGTAGGCGTGTATAATGGGGTGGAGTGAAAAAAAGTTTTTTTAGAATTCAATTTTGTAATGGCACCAAAAAGTTAGTCTGTGGTACCAATAAGAAATCTGTAAAATATTAGCTACCTGCGACATCAACTTTACCGTCCCCAAGGAGGATAAAGATTTTGGCTTTCAGGTCCCCCCAAAAATTAAGGAAAAATTCAAAGATTTAAGCGTATCTTCCGTTGTGTTTATGCTAGGAAGATCATTTTTGTTTAATTTGATTTGTCTATTTGTGTTCTTTAACTTTTCTTTTATACACTTTTCTCCCATTCATCACAGAAATTTGAAAAATTTGGCATTTCATGAAAAATACTTAAAAAAATAAGAATTTTTATATCTTTCGTAGAGTTTCTCAATTTTAGTGATGTTTTAGCACCATTTTATGGTTTCCATTTGTTTAGATTTTCACAGATTTCAATTATTTCATAATTATATTAATTAGGGTTTGTTATTTATACTATATTACATTATAATTTATATTTCTTTTTCACATTATTTGAGTGCTTTGATAAATTTTTATATTGAATCTGATTCGCTAAAAACATTTACAGTCACTAATATAGTCTAATTCTATTCCGACGCACAAAGCAAAATTAGACATGGCTTCCATGGCTGCGAATGAATCAGTAGAAAGGAAGCCAAGGAATACTCAACAGCTGAATCCAATCTTCGAATCACCAAAGGATCTCTCACTGATTTATTTGCCTTCGTCCAAAGATATACTTCAGTGTTTCCTTTATGTTAGACAGGAAAGAATTAAGTCAGGAGAAGGTAATCCAAAAATTTATGATATTGCTACAGTCGTTGCCCAAAAAGTAAAGACTGTATGGGATCGTGCTTCTATTCCAACTAGCCATCATAAGACCATAACGCAGCGCATCCAAGGTTTGTACGAAAAATATCAAAATGTCTTGAAACAATTCAAAGGGCGGAAAGACCAAGCATCCTATCAAGCATTGCTTCACAAATTTAAACTTGACTCACTGAAGCTCTTTGATATAGCTTCTTGTAAATGTGAAGACTTCTTGACATATCGTTGTGAGAAAGACGAAAAGTTCCTGTTCTAGAAAGGGATTTCCTTAATGACCAACGAACGTCTCGAAAAATGATGATTGGATCCGTAGGTAAAGTGGCCACCAAAAAGATGGAAAAAAGAAAAAATCTACACAAAAGTATGAGGAATATACAGCACGGATCTCGAAAGTATTGAAAGAATTTGATACTGCTGCAACTGTTTCGTCAAGTTCCAGCGAAACGGACGAAAGCAGTGAGCCGTTTAAACTCACGATAAAGCCATTAATTAATCCAGGACCTTCACAAATGAGAATACGGTTGCCAACAGTTGGTAGAGAATGCGATCGAAGAGGAATATCTGATCGTGCTGGGGCAGTTCTTGCATCTGTGTTTTTCAAGATTTAAAATTAATTAGTAGTGAATATACTTACTTCTTCAGTGATCGACAGAAGAAGATAAGACGAGAAAGGAGCAAGATTAAAAAAGATCTCTCTGAAGATACTTCAACTTTCAGTTCAAGTGATCATGTTATGGGTCTCTACTTCAATTAACGGAAGAAAAGATCGAACAAACGTTATGATAATGAAAGGTAGTAAGTATTATTCTAGGATTACTATGGAAGAGCATACTATCCTTTTGAAAGAACCAGGCTCACTTACTTAGGCCACATATCTCCAGAATTGAGCACAGCAAAAAGCATTTATAAAGGCATTTTGGAGTTCTTGGGATGCAAAAATATCAGTGCTAGAAATATTGTTGCCATTGACTGTGATGGCACTACAGTCACGACTGGAATAAAAGGAGCATATTAAAAATTTGGAGCAGAACTTAAACTCTTGCACTGGTTTATTTGACTCTTTCATTTTAATGAGTTACCACTGAGGCATTTGTTAGAACACCTCGATGGTCACTCCCATGGTTCATGAGAAATGTCAGGACGAATTGAAAAGCATTAAAATCTGTCGACCAACCAATAGTTAAGTTTGAAGCCGTGGAAGGAAATCCTCTTCCAATTACTGATTCTGATGATCTAAGTACAGATGAATTATACCTCTATAAAACTTCTCAGGCTATTACTTCTGGATGTTGCAGCAATGACTTAGCAAATCTTCAACCTGGGCCAATGGTTCAATCTAGATGGTTGACTACTGCTAACCGCATCCTGCGTTTCTGCATGGGATGTGAAAATCCGATGGATAACTTAAAAGTGCTAGTAGAATACATCGTCAAAGTTTATGCTTCAATGTGGTTCACGATCAAGACAAAACCTTGGTGCTATGATGGACCTCGTCACCCGTGCCAGATAGCTTATTCAAGATACCTAACAAAGGAGCTTAGAGATATTGTTGATAACGTTATCATTCGTAACGCCTACTTTGCGCATCAAGAGAACCTTCTTGCAATTATTACTGATAACAGGTCAAACATTCGAAAATTGGCAATACGAAGGATCGAAGTAGCAAGATCTCAAGCTGAAAAAATGAAAAGCATTCGCGAGTTCAGTGTACCAAAGCTAAATTTCCATGTACTTGACTACATTGATATTATATTTTGGATAGATAGTCCCATCAGGCTTCAGCCACGATTGACAAAACACTTAACGAAAGAGGAGTTGACATCATTGGCTAAGAACACTAGCGAAGAAAAATTAAAACTCTTTCAATTCCCTTGTCATACATAAGCAGTAGAAAGGAGTGTTAAACTTGTAACAGAAGCGGCAAGAGCAGTTTATGGAAGTGAGAGGAGAGATGGCTACGTTAAAACCAAAATTGCATCTCAAAGCAATAATGAAATCATTTTAAACCAAAAGAGACTACAAAACTGAATAAGAAGCTTTCTAAATTATTGTGCTGGGGGGGGAACTCAAAGAGCAGCCACCTCCACGTGGTGAGTTCTGGGTAATTTAAGCCGAGATATGCATGGCTCGTATCTAGCTTAAACTAGCGGAGAGCTGCTCCAATAAACCAAATATTTAAAGCCATGCAGCTATTTTATGAGCTTGGAGAGAAATAACAAAAAAATAATGAAGTACATTAAATTAAACATGTCTGCACAACAAAATATTTAGAACAGATTGAATTCTATTGTGTACTCAAGTGGCCAAAACACATGAAATAAAGTATACCTACAGTAAAATATACTCGTACACATCACTACATTAAAAAAACATGAAATACTGTACTCTCTCTCTCTCTCTCTCTCTCTCTCTCTCTCTCTCTCTCTCTCTCTATATATATATATATATATATATATATATATATATATATATATATATATATATATATACTGTGTACTCACCAGCAGTGAAGTGTACATGATATATGGGAGCAGGTTGACATTATAGCCCGAGTGTGGAAGGGGAGGGGACGTTTCCTCCCTATTCTCAAAGAGGGGGGACAATCCCCCCCTTTTTTTTCCATCTAATTACTGATGATTATTTAGTTTCATCCCCATCACTTTGAACACTTCTCAAAAATGTGATACTCTGCATATATGGTATACCCATATACCCATATATGGTATACCTAAAGAAATCTGACAATCATTTTTAATAAGTTTTTGCTGTTATTTCTTTCATATCGGGTTGCCCAAAGAAAACGCCTTGAGATTTTAACATCAATAATTTAAAAATTATGCAGTTGACACTTCCAAAATTTATAAAACTTTTACCTCAATCTATTGACAAGCCATCATAAAAATTTCAGACCTCTACATAAAATACTTTTTCCACAGCTGAGGGAACAATGAGGTATGGTGAAAAAACGAATATCATAAACTGAAAATTTTTTATTATTCACATCTTATCAACAAATATGATCAATATGTCCGCCGTCCTGCTTACAAACTAATCTTAACTTTTTCTTCCACGACATGATACATTTTCTAATTTCTGCTAATGTTATTTTGTCCCAACATTCGAGAATTTTTTCTTTAATTGCATTTCTGTAAACTTTTCTGTTTGGCCTTCATGGGATTGCAATCAGGTGATTGCGGGGGGTCAGTCGTTTTTTCCAATGAAGTTGACTACATTCTGTTGTAGATAATCCTGTGTGAACTTGCTAGTATGAGCTGTAGCACCATCTTGTTGGAGTATGAAATCGTTTCCATAATACAGACGCCGACAATCGGGCAAAAGATTCTCCTCTAAGACAGTGGTCTCCAAACTTTTTTGATCACGCACCCTTTAATCAGCAAAAATAAATAACACGCACCCCTAATGAACATGAAGATTATATATATATATATATCCTTTCATTATTTACTAGTAAGTTAATAGTATACAACAAAAATACGATAGGGTGAAGATATACTTACCAATATAATTTAATGAGAACAATGTGGCTGACTGTGCTTCATAATTTCTGAAAATCTTGGTTTGACACTTTGTGATACAGTGATTCGAATGTCCGGTTCCAAGTTCAGTTTATTTCGATTCTTGGTTTCAATACCTATCATAGCAGAAAAAGACACCCCACACAGATATGTACATCCAAATGGAAGGAGCGCATCGTTCGCTGCGCTTACTAAATCTGGGTACTCATTTTTTAATCCAATCCACCAATTGTGCACAGTTTTCTGTTGAAATTCAGTTCGTAAACTTGTATCTTCCCTGATGCCAATCAACTGTTATTTTACAAAATAATGCGACGATCTCGAATTGTGATATTTAGTTTGCTAAATTTTAATCGCAAGTAAGCGATATCGCGGATACTATCTCACAAATTCCTAGGAATGACTGTGTGTTAGTAAGTATTTTCTTTCTCGGTCATCTTCTTGAAATTCAAAAACTATGAAAAAACAGTGATAAATGAGAATCATCAAATTTTCTTCGCGCATCCCCTAGATCGGCAGGCGCACCCCACTTTGGAGACCACTGCTCTAAGAGATTTACATAGGTTTCTGAATTAATTTTTTTATTTTCTGAAATGAAATGAATTTTCGTCTTTCCATTCCACGATACACCTGCTAATACCATGATTTTTTTGGAAAACTGACTTGTCTGGTGGTAATGTCTCGATGGAGGAATGTCTTTCTTACGCCGACCATAAACAACATCGTTCCGGGAGTCTCGAGCTATCGCGATGGTGAAATCTTTTTCATCTGTAAAAACTATTTTTTTAACATCATACTTCATACTTCATACTTCAGCTCCCAGGTAGGCTAGTTAGCCTGTCAGTGGAGCCAGCCTCCTACGCCACTCCGCCCTGTCCAGCAGCACTCCCGTTTCCCCCGAGCCCTTGCATGCTGGGCAAGTCGTATCTTCGCAAGCTCTCCTCCACTTCGTCCCTCCATCTCCTCCTCGGTCTCCCCTGCGGTCTTCTGCCATTTCCTGGTCTCCACTCCCAGCACCGCCTCGCAGTTCTCCTGTCCTCTATTCTCTCCAAGTGGCCCAACCATCTCAATCTGGCAGCGTCGATTTTTCTCAAAATCGGCGTTACTCCCACATTGGCTCTTATTTCTTCATTTCTTATACTATCTCTTCGCGTCTTTCTCAGAATAGTCCTCAGCGGTCTCATTTCTGCCGCCTGAATTCTACTTCGATCCGCCATGCGCATTTTCCAGTGTTCCAACCCATAAATCAGTATTGGTGTTAAAACTGTTTCGAAGATTATTTTCTTAGTCCCAAGGGGCATATGTTCATCTCTCAGTAGCGGGTATAACATTCCGACATTTTTACTAAACTTTGCAATTCTTTCAGTTATTTCTTACATATTACCACTTTCTTTAGTAAACATACTTCCTAAATATGTCCTAAATTTGTCCTAAATATGTTTCCTAAATTTTTCAACATTTCTTATTTTCTTATCTCCTATTTGAATTTCTAATTCTCTTTCTTCTCTTCGACATACACTTAATATTTCTGTCTTTTCTACATTCATTTCCATACCCTTCTCCTTCAAACATTCATTCCAATCAATTAAAGCTTGTCCTTATCTTCTCTCTCTGTCGTCCAGAATGCTATGTCATCCGCATATGCCATTATTCCATTATTATTATTCATTTCATGACGTCGCTTGAGACTTGCAATGACTGTCCATGTAGCTATAAACAGGAGTGGTGATATAACACTGCTCTGCTTCACCCCTGTTCCAACTTCAAACTACTCATCATTTTTGTGTCCAGTCCTTACTTTGCCATGGGGAATGACATCTGGAATCCCATGCCGGTCTCAAGCCCGGATAAAAGATGAGGGTTGCCACGACAGGCCTAGCAAGCTGGTGGTGTAAAAACCTTATTTCTCGAAAAACTCAAGAACCAGCTTTTTTTAACATCATTGGCCGAAAATCTATCAGGCAATTTTCTACAAGGAATTTTTCTTTTAGCTCTTACATTGCTGTCACGTCTTGAAACACGAATCCTTTTAAATGCTTTAAGTCGTACCGTTCTCTGCATTCTTTGTATGGAACTTCGACTGATACCTAAATTTCTTGCAATTTTCTTCTGAGAGCAGTGTGACCCAGGTCGATCCTCTTGAGATAAGCTCATCATTTCGATCATTGCTATATTGTCTTGAGTGTAAACTGTTTTAAGCCGACCACTTCCACGCTTCCGTGCCGTCGAACCGGTTGCTCTAAGTTTTTTAATTATTATATTCACAGACGTAACATTATAAGTTATTCCTGGAAATTCCTTCAAAATTCTTGCCCAGTCCATCTTTTTTCCAAGAAATACTTTTCAGTCACTGCTTTTTCACCGTTAGTTAGAACCATAATTTAAAGGGTAAGTTTAAAAAACAGTATTTAAGATGGGCGTAGCCTATATCATCTGACGTTTTTCAGAGACTAACAGATTATCCATAGGCTAAGGAAACTACTACAAGTCTTAGAATAGTTACCAGGTACAGCTATACACATTTAGGATTTAGGATATTCGTTTTTTTCACGATACCTCATTGTTCCCTCAGCTGTGGAAAAAGTATTTTATGTAGAGGTCTGAAATTTTTATGATGGCTTAGCAATAGATTGAGGTAAAAGTATGTAAATTTTGAAAGTGTGAACTGCATATTTTTGAAGTTATTGATGTTGAAATCTCAAGGCGTTTTCTTTGGCCACCCGATATAATAGAATTGCGAGTTTACTTTTTCTTTTCACACGATTTTTTTTTCTGAAATACCGAATCTTTTTCATGATTTCTCAAATCTAAGGTGTCCATTCTCATGTTCAGACTGATTTTATAAATATGAACGTTTTTGGATCAAGATTACCATTACTTGTCTTTCACTGACTTCAACGCAAAGCCTGACTGGTCAAGTCTTGAAGGACACGTCAGCACCATCTATCGGGGCACTTCGGGAAGAACGATCCGTATTCTTCTTTTCGGTGTTTGATCCTAACGTTTGTTACCATGCAAGTGGAATTTTTAGATTTGCTGAGGAGTCTGGACTCCTTCGCTTTTTAGATTTCACTGAACGCTGATATTTTACTAGTTTTCATTTTTACCTTATGCGCTTATGACATCACCATCATTTATTCTTTATTTCACCACTTGTCCACGTGAGGGGACTTTGTCAGTTCCCCCATCGGGCGCGTGCCCAGGTGGCGGATAGGAGAGTCCCCGTTGGGGACTAGCGTTATGCCCGTGGACCAAAAACTTACAGGTTATGTCCGGAGACTTTGAGGTGGCAGTCACACCACGGGACTCGTCTGCTGTGGGTTAATCCCCAGCACAGTCTAAACTCTACGATATAGAAACTGAAACTGTGCAAAACTGGACGGATCTAACGTTGACGAACTTTGGCATGAAATATCGGACACGAAGCTTGGATGTTTGAATATACGAACTATGTATGTGGCATCGAGACTTAAGCAAATGGCAAGAGAGGCTGCGAGATATAGGGTGTCGGTTCTGAGATTGAGTGGAACGAAGTGGACAGGAGACGGAGAAGTACGAGTGGGACCCTGCCAGAAACTATTGTACTCCGGAAGACCAAGCAGAGAAGAACATAGAGAAGGTGTAGGCATATTGCTCACAGGAGAGGTAGAGAAAAAGCTTATTGAAATGGGAGCCAATATCTTCAAGAATAATAAGAGTAAGATTTAAGACGAAGACTAGACCCATAACAATTATTTAGTGTTATGCCCCTACAGAACAAGCGAAGGATGAGCAGAAGGAAGAGTTCTATGAACAGCTCACTCCAGTTTTTGGGGGTTAAAAGAAAATACATTGTTATCCTGAGGGGAGACCTCAACGCAAAGGTGGGGAAAAACAACAAAAACAGGGAGTATATAATGGGCAAACATGGTATAGGAGTAATGAATAGAAATGGTGAATTATTCGCAGATTTCTGTGGAGAGCAGGAGCTTGTGATTGGTAGTACCTTGTTCCCGCATAAAGAGTGTCATACCTGGATGTCGCCTGACGGCACAACGGAAAACCAGATTGATCATATAGCCATTAGGATGAAGTGTGAGAGGATCACTAATGGATGTGCGAAATAAAAGAGGAGCAGATATAGCAAGCGATCATCACTTGGTGATAGCTGAGGTGAAATTGAGACTGCAAAAGCCAAGGAAATAGTCGAGAGAGGAAGGAGACGGTTTGGCGTAAATAGGCTCGCAAGAAGGGAGGTCAAAGAGGCATACAAATTGGCTGTGAGAAGTAGATTTGCTATTCTCCAGGATAAAGATGAGGAAGTCTTGGTATATGGAGAAAATGAAGAAGATAGAGTAAAAAGAGTAGAAAGAAAGTGGGTTAGATTTAGAGACACCTTACAGAAATCTGCAGAGGAGACAATCAGATTCAGAAAGAAGGAGAAAAGAGAGTGGATGACCGAAGACATGGAATGCGGTAGAAGAAAGAAGGAAGGCAAAAGAAAGAATAAACAGATGTGAAGACATGATAAACAGGATGGAGTTGGGGGGCAAAATTGGCAATAACTGAATCGAGAGGTCAAAAGAAAGGCCAGAAACGATAAGAGAAAATTTGTGAACGAGATGGTACAACAGGCAAAGACAATAGCGCGGAGAGGAGATATGAGGGAATCATATAAGATAACGAAAACATTGACAGGGAGAAATTATAGAGAGGCAAGACTAGTAAGATCAAAGGATGGAACTTTATTGACTGCGGAGATGCAACAATTGGAAAGGTGAAAAGAGCATTTTAGAGAAGTTTTGAATAGAAATAGACCCGAGGAATTAATTCAAGAACAGGTGAGAGGGAACCAGGAGCTGAACATAGATGTTAGACCACCAAGTAATGCTGAAATCCGGAGGGTTATAAAGACGTTAAAAGGAGCAAAGGCACCAAGGATGGATGGTTTAGAGACAGAACTGTTGAAGGTGGACCAAGGGATGATGACAGACGAATTACATGGACTCTTCGGTATAATATGGGAAACCGAGAAGTTTCCCAAGGAATGGAGAAAGGGTTTGCTGGTGAATATACTAAAGAAAGGAGATCTATCGCGATGTGACAACTGGAGAGGAATCACACTGATGTCTATACCTAGCAAGGTGCTGACCCATATTATTTTGTAAAGAATAAGGAGGGAGGTGGATGCTAGGCTAAGAAGAGAACAGGAGGGATTTAGAGAGACCGGATCTTGTGCCGATCAGATCAATACACTGAGAATAATTGTGGAGCAGAGCTTGGAATGGCAGTCCAGCCTGTATTTGGGGTTTGTAGACTTCGAGAAGCCTTTTGATAGTGTGGATAGAGGTTGTATGTGAACAGTGATGGAAAACTATTGAATACCAGAGAAGATTATTAATATCGTTAAAGAATCATACAGAGGATTTTCTCGGAGAGTGGAACATAAGGGGAAGTTTTAAAGGATCTTTTTAGGTGAGACAGGGTTGTCTGTTGTCACCAGTGATATTTTTGTTAATGCTGGATACTCTAATGAGGAGAGTGGTTGAGGGAGGTAGGAGTATTAGTTGGGGATTGCTGGACGTTTTAGAGGACTTGGACTATGCCGACGATTTGTACCTTTTGTCACATGGACGTGAGAATATGGCAACGATGTTGGAGGATCTGGGAAGAGAGGCAAGAAAGTTATGATTAGAAATTAATAAAGGAAAAACTAAGACAATGAGATTAAATGGCAGAGATGGAGCCTTCAGAGTTGGGGAGGTTGAGTTGGGAGAGGTTGACGAGTTTGTCTACTTGGGTAGTGTAGTGGCAAAGGATGGAAGACGGAGGAGGATGTTAGAAGTAAGTTGACTAAGGCTGCAGGTGCTTTTGCACCACTAAACCCAGTATGGAGATCAAACCAGTTGTCGAGGAGAGTTAAAATAAGAATATTTAACAATAATGTTAAATCAGTCGCCCTGTATGGTAATGAATCATGGAAGGTAACAAAAGAGTTGACAAAGAAGGTGCAAGTGTTCGTGAATCGATGTCTGAGAAGGATTATGGGAATTAGATGGCAAGATAGAATTTCAAATGAAAGACTATGGCAGATCACAAATCAAGAAAGGATAGAAGAGCAAATTAGGTGAAGGAAGTGGAGATGGATTGGACATGCTTTGTGGAGAGAAGAGGGAGAAATAGCTAAGACGGCTTTGGAATGGAATCCGCAAGAAAAAAGGAAGAGAGGTAGACCGGTGATGACTTGGAGGAGATCCTTACTGACTGAAATTAAGGGAATTGGAAGAACCCTGCCAGTTAAAGCCCGGGCAGCTAACCGTACCCCATGGCGAAGCACAGTTGACGCCCTATGCTCCACGTAGGAGTGAAGAGGACATAAGTAAGTAAGTCACCATTTGTTATCTGTACCAGTGTTTTACGTTATTTAATTTTTACCTTTAACTCCTTTTCTTTATTCGGTGTCAATGACCACGATTTTGGATGCAAGAGAGATTGCACCCAATCACTCCCTCAGTCTCTCACTCACTTTATTTTATTGGATTGGCCGTAAATTGACAAGTAGTTGTATAAATCCAAAATGATGCCTTGCCCATACCGGGGGGCATATCGACATGTATGAAATCGCTCAGCTCTTTTAATTACGCAGCTTTATTAAGAACCAAAACTATAAGTTAAACATATCATAATCATAATAATAATAATGAATTAACATTAATTCCACTCAAATTGTAAGAAAAGCATTTTTATTTTTTTTTTTATTTCGGTAGTTCCAAAGATCTTGAATAACCCCATGAATGCTTATTTATTGCGGGCTGATAGTTTTCAGACTTTGTACTTGAAGTTTTCTCCAAATTGAGGGAGATTTTTCGCTATCCAAGTATTCAGTTTTTCCACTTGTTCAGGTGAAAATCTGTTCTTCCAGTCACCGACTTCACCTGCGAAAATTAAATATTTTAAGTCACACACACGTGCGCACGCACGCACACACACACACACACACACACACATTATATATATATATATATATATATATATACACACACACACACGTGTATGTACCTTTTTACCTTGGAGTATTCTAGAGGAAAGGTAAACTCGTGATATCATTCGCGTAACCGATAACCTATGGCCGACAGTAAGATTAATCAGTTAAACAGTATCTTCATTCTGAGGGGACACGAGTTTCAAAAACCTGTTGTTGATAAGTTGAGGGGCACAAACCTTTCCTGAAGAATCCCCCTTCTTTTTTCTCCACTTCTTTATCGAATAACAAATTCTGATTCGACGTTGGTTGATGCGTTTTAGTTTTTTCCTTCAGTTGAGTGAAACTCGTGCAATGAACAATCTGAAATTATTAATAGTATAAAGTTAGATTTCGTTTCAATTTAAGCAGCACACCCACCTGACACATTGTCTTATAAAAACTTCAAATATTTTATTGATCCATAGATTTTTCCCTTATTATAATCGATTTAACTATCAATGCCACATTCAGAGAAGGTATGAAATGATATTTTGAAGTAAAATAATTGGTTTAATCGTTATGACATGGCGACATTATGATAATTTGATGACAAATACATGTAATTATAAAAAGAAGGAATTCGTACAAGAATAAGAAAGAAACAAAGAAAAACTAAAATAAAATGTGAGGTAAAATGTAAATTTATAAAGCTAAAGATAGAGACCATGATTTTCTACAAAAGGAGGCGGAAGGCAGTGCCACCTAATAAAACAAAAATACTGTCTATTTATACCCAGGGTGCTGGAACAGAATGTGTGGAGGTATCTAGCAGAACTTAGCAATGCATTATTAATGTTCAAACCAGGTATTCCAAACTCTACAAATACGTTCGATTAGGAAAATTAAAGGAGTGTAACGAGTGGGGTATGCTCGGTTCAAATTTTATTAAGGGTAGAAAGTGAAGAGAATATAGTTACAGTTAAAACACTAAAAATGATAACATCTCAGGAGTGACAACTGACAAGCACAAAGAACAACAGCAAACCTAAGAATCAACGTCGGATTTGGGAAATCTGTGAAAACAAGCATCGGAGACAAAAATCCTTCTAGGCCTTCCATCAAACTCAAATTTCAGTGAAGAATCAGTCAAAAGACAATAAACGTATGTACTTTCTATGAAACAAATGTTAAAATGTCTCAATAGCAGTGTAATACTGAAGCATGGTGAATAGTTTAAAATATTTATCCATGTAACAAAATGAATACAAAACCACAGACTGGTGAAATAAGCTAAAAAGAAATTTCTCCACAATACGCAAGCACGAGTGAGTACATCTACAGACCACTAGAGTCAGTCCTTCCTCCGTATTATCACGTATTGGAGATTAAATCAAGAGAAGTCTTCCCAGAATTAAATAACATACTCTGAACATGAATAATAAAGATAAAAATCATTATAGTCCAAACTGGGAAAATATATGGATTAAAGGAAATACTGATTCCACCCACTTTCTGGAGTTAAAGCATCAGAAAAAATACTAAAGTTAACATATTAACTTCAATATATATTCAACAAATTGCCTTAGTAAATCAATAGAATATATATCTATTCTTTGGTTGATCAATGTTTTCAAAAAGCAAGGATATATTCTTAAAAATATGTGTACGGTAATTCATATTAATTAACATGTACGAGTATATTTCTTATTTTCTATGTTATTTGGGAAGAAGAATTAATCGTAGTCATCCACCAACTATCATGGAAGAAATATAACCAAAGATGAAAGCACAAAAAAGAGCATTATAATTACTGGTTCTACTCGAGACTCTGCTGAATGCAACAGTAAATTAAATACTGAAGGACTACCATAAAGTTAGTTGCTAAGTGAAAACCTTCAGAGATATCTTGGAATTCGACTCTAAATGAGAGAGAAAAGCTATTGAATTAAATGTACAGTATCTACGTGAAAACTACGACTAAATAGCAAGTATCTTGCCCAAACTCTCTTTGCTACCAAGTGTTGGGAGCATAAAAATGATTTTTTTTTTAAATTTAATATTAACTTACAACGTAGGTAAAACTTTAATAAAACTATGGGAAAACTTAAAACATTTCGGCCATGTTGACCTGTCACCTCAGTCAGTATAATTATTACTGCGCATCCTCCAGTACAAAGGCGTCATGTGACTACGCAGTAACCCAACACGCAACAAGCGGTACTATAATACTCATTCGCGACAACATCATGTGTCATGTGACTGTTGCGCGCCCAATCTCGTTTCTTTATTAATCGAGACGTCACGTTCCTCAGAAGGCGCGAGTTATTTTGGCCAATCGCGCACCAGCAAACCTCAAACGTCATAGACATTGTGTGTGAAATTATTGGCATTAAACATTATAATTTTAATTATGTGTACATGAGCAGTAATGTGATAATACGTTCATTTATGTGAATAAATAATGTAAAACAGTTATAGTTAATTATAAATTTTAGTATAGTATAGAACATTTAATTAAAATGTCTTTCTGAATTCTAGGTGTGTATAATGAAGGAACTAAAGAAAATCTGTCCGAACACATGGCAAAAACAGAAAAGGAACATTCTGGAAACTCGCTATAAAAAGCACAGTGCCGAGGAAAATAGGACTGGATTCTTTCATTTAGAGAGGAGGGTTGAGACGATCTTGGCCATGAAGGAAGGATAAAAGGAGGAAAGGCTGAGGATTTTGTAATATATAATTATTTGAAAAATATGTAAGGAGTGAGAAGTATTAGGAGCTAAAATTTTAAAATCTTTAAGGTCTCTTATTCTGGTGATGGTTCTCTTTTATTCAGGTCAATTTGTGTTCTGTGATTGATGTCCAAATGCGCGCAGATCTGCATCTTAAGCAGTCTACAGTTATGACCAAAATAACCAAGACACCTTAGATTAGAGTGTTTCTCAAGCGGTGGGTCGCGACTCCCCCGGGTCGTAGTTTGTTTACCCCTGTAGAAGTGATTTGTGCCCAAAAAAACCCTAAAAATCCCTCTTCGTGAATTTGTTTACCCTTGTAGGATGATAAGGGGTCGCGCCGACCTAAGATCCTGACACGGGTATCGTGGAGAAAATCCGGCTAAGAAACACTACCTTAGAAACCACTTATCTTTTTTGTGCCTTGACATTAAATTTATATCTATTAAGCTCCTTCTTTTATTTTCCGCAAAGACTTTAACAAAAAGGATCAGGAAAACTAATTATGGTATAGTACAACTTTAGCCAAAAAATTTTGTATCACTATTGAACATTTTACTCGTATGTTTGGCCAATAAAGTAAAATGAAGCCTACATGCGGATGATATAGTGAATTTCATACCACTTTGTAGTTCAACTGTTTTTACCAAGAAATTTCGACAAGTGAAAAATTACGACATATTAAATCTAATATAGTAAATGACAATTACACCAAATTTTTCTGAGGAAGTTTACACATCTTGTCAAGTGTTACTTAATTCATTATCAGTACTCAAGATACATCATTGATGTCGAGGTCATTTCTGTTAGTACCTCTCTCATTCCAAAGAATTTGATTGTATTTCAACGCTTTTTGCCCATCGCTGTAGAGGCTGAATCGATGTTCTTTCCTTGTTCACATTAATGACAAATAAAAGGATCAGTCACAGAACACAAACTTACCTAAAGTTTCTTTAACAGATCTAATTCATCACTCTTAGCTGTAGAATTTTTTTTCCTAAAGCAACAAAGAAGCCTGGTGAAAGTGCATGAAGATGCGAACAGGCCTCTACTCTACAGTACTTACATTTTGAATCTGTTTTTCAGTCCGGTTTGTTCTCAAAAATTTGTCAATTCTCTTCACTTCTGAAACGGCGTCCGTTTTTAAATCTTCATAAAAGACTAGACAAAAGTTGGGATGATTTCTGTGCTCCCATGCTGATTTCAGATGGTCCCAGTAAGGTCCATACGGAACTACAGAAGATGGTAAAAAAGTGATTATTGCTATTGTTCTTCTATCCAGCTGAGTTGTGAAGTTCCTCCAAGAGTGTTTCGGGGTTGTAACAGAGGGAACCTACGACTTTACGTGGAATCTGAGCGACAAGACGCTACATTATCTGAATGCGGAGGATGGTCACCCATCCTACTTCCGAACAAACCCAACGACTCTTTGCCTCGCTGATCTAACTGGAAGTATTGTTATGACGTGGCCACAACGCAATTCTTCAAAGATTGAAGAACTGAAGTAATATTGTTTCTGTCAATATCTAGGACTTCGTCGTAGCGATATCGAAACATCGTTTGTAGTTCAATCAGCGAGGTTAAGCGACATTGGGTCTGTTCAGTAGTTGGATGTGTGACCGTCCTATGCATTCAGATGATGTAGCTACCCGTGGTTCGGTTCCCAAGTAAGATTCCAAGTCTCCACCGTCACATGACCTTTGCCGTTACGAAGGAAGTTAAAGAAACGCAAAACTGATTATTTGTCACTTTCTAAGTGATTATTATCGTTTTCATTATCAGCTTGTTTAGAAGTGATTATGTAGCATCAGTTTGTATTCCTTACCATACAAGGACATTACACAGAAAGAACCACCGAAAAAGCGAGGATATATGGCATAACCATTGTAAAATAAATTTGGTTTTAAGAATTTGTAATAAAGAAGCTATGGATAGAAAAGTGACTGGAAGTAATTAATCATTTTGTAATACATTTTTTATATTTAAAGAGTTTTAAATTTAATGTTCAATTTTTTTCTTTTAAAATTATTTATTAATTTAGTTTCTGATGTTTGGATTTGCATAATTTTGTAATTCCTCTCTTATTTTTTAAGATTATAACAAGCAGAGCCTTCGGCTCCCTGTCCTACGGGCGGGGCTTGTGCTTCGCAAACTCGCCTACGGCGAGGGCACGTTAGAGTTACCCCTTTCGGGGAAATCATTCTCCCTCTCCCCCCAAAAAACCCTCATCCCCCCTTTATGCAACTTGGGGCTAACCTCCACCCCCTTGTTGCATACCCCCATTACCCCCTCCCCATTACCCCTCACCCCCAGTGGGATGGGTTGGCACCTTGCAACAATTGATCAACATTGCAATTGCATATGCACTCGAACATTTTGCGGTCATACGACTACCTTGATGAAACATTGTGGGTCTTTTTTTTTAGGAAAAATTCCTTAAAAAAAACAGGAAATGGGAAGAATTGTAGGTGTTTTTTTAATAGTTTAAGGATAAATAATGGCTTAATAATTTTCTTAACATTCTAGACGTTTTAATTAATTATCGTTCGAGTTTAATTTTAGGAAATTTTCTTGTCAAAAGATAGGAACGTTATTATGAAAAGTCGTTCTCAAAATAAACAGAAATGAAAGCACTTCTATGGATCTTTCCCTTCAAGAAAGATCCGAGTGAGAAATCCGCGGGAGGAAATTTTAAATTTGGACTTAGTTCTCAAGTCGATCCATTCCCATTCCCAGTTTAAGATCTCTCACTTTACTGTAACTTTGATTTTTTTTTCTAAGTCATGAAACTGTCCGATAATTTAGGATTTCCATTTCGAGTACCCATAATTACGGTCTACCCAACGAAATGATACAACTGACGCTGAGAGGAATGAATGAAGCGGAGGACGAAGATATCACGCAAAAGAAAAGCAAAACAAATACACTGTTTTACAACGTAAATGTAATAGAATGAAAAGCAGAGTTGAAATAACTGCAGGAATGGATACCATGATTAACATTTTGCCTGACTTATATCAGGAGAAAAGGGCAGAAAACATACGTACTGCGATCATGGACAACATCTTCTATAAATTCATCGAGATTTCCTTCATATCCCATTAGAATATGAAGTCGTGCATAATGATAATAAGAAGTAAGTGTATCTCTTGGTTCACGGGCCACGTAGATTACCTACATATCATGAAATCATTATCATTATCATTACCTACATATCATTAAATCATTATCAATATCATTACCTACATATCATTAAATCATTATCATTATTATTACCTACATATCATTAAATCATTATCATTACCAATATATCATCATTAAATCATTATCATTAATTAGTATGGTATCTGCATTTTCTAACTCTAGTAAAACATAAACTAACTCATTGTTACCAGATGTTATAAGAAATTCAAAGTTAAATCTGAACCGTACGATTATTCCTATATGAATTCTCCAAACTCGAATAAACAATGTTAATAATCTGTATATAATGGTAGAATGTTAATAGCTTTGGTAAAATTAAATAATTTTTTTTAGTTTGGGAAATATTTATTATACCTTGCAAGTCTCAAGCATTTTAGGAGGTAGCAAAGAAATGGGGAAGTGAGATTTGATTAATCGCGGAGAAGGTGCATGGCCTGCTAAACGCACAATTAGACCATCTAAGTAATGTTTCCCTGGGTACAGCATTTGAAACGTCTTCATTACTCTTTCGTTTGGATCTGGAGGAGGGACTCCGGTAGTTGCGATGTAAATATCAGCTCTATGAAAATATTTACATCATTAAACTTAAATAGCATATTAAATAAAATCATAAATAAACCCTTCTAATTTTAGGTTCATGAACGATACTACGAAAATAATATCGCTAAAACACAAAATATATATTGAACGATTGCAGAATATGGGACCAATTTTGGCACACCCTGTGCCAACACTGAACCAACGCTGGTCCAATATGGACCTCCCAGAAATTGCGATGCTTCGGTAATGCCATTAAGATTAAATATCCTAGAATAACAAGTTTATTCAAAACACTGGAGATGTAGAAGTATAACTGCATATGTATATATACACACACACACACGAGTATATACGTACCCTATATTCTGAGATCTTTCGTCTAATGGAATAGCTGCTTGTTGGTTGTCTAAATTCGGATTGTGTTTCAAATTCCATACAATTTCTTGCATCCACGTAGTTCCTGATTTGGGAAAGGCTAATACGAAGACATCGGTTGGTCTAACCTAGTCATTATAAATAAAAATTTGGGAAGGAATAATATTGAAAATACATACCATGTCTTGTATGTAGTTATTTTATTGAAATGCGTCATTTACTACAAGATTAGGAATAATATCTCATAAGAGAATTTAAACATTTCGAAGATGGTGCGTTTCTGTTCTTCAGTAAAATTTTAGTTAAGAGATCTTTACTGATAAAACTCTGTATTTTTCGTCTTGACTGACAAAAATAGTGAAGATGCGATTGAAGATTTCATAGGCACCTGCAGCGAAAGTATCTCATTTTAAGTGAACCTTAACTCCTCGGGTGACTTACATGGTAGCCTAACAGACGGTGAACTGACTCGGACAAATGAACGATATGAGTTCGAATCTTGGAATTCATTACATTAAATAGATCAGCTTAGATGTTCGACATAATTCTTTTCTCTGCCGGAGTAATTTGATTTCCGCAAAGAGTTACAAATTTCATTCGTAATATAACTATATTGAGCAGAAATAGAAGAAATGTATAAATTGAATAGTTCACATCAACTCACAAGTGCTAAAGTAGAAAGCAGTGGTACTTAATTTACTTATTATCATACCTTAACCGTAATTAAAAAATTGAAATAAAACACTTCATTACTAAACGATTTGCATATTCTAAATTTATTTGTAGCTTTGGTTATTTCGTGCTTTAATACGTAACTTGTAAATGGAATCATTGTTTTAATTAAAGTTTAATTCGAGCTCTGATCAAAAGTTCATAAAGACCCTCGGTTACGAGGGTTTATTTTGTCGACATATTGGCTCCTCAGTTTCAGTCAACGCTATTGAGAGGGAAAGGTATGGAGTAATGAAGGTCAGGAAACGAAACACTAGTGTTCTCCCAGTTCATTCAATTCAGTTTAACATCCTTTCATTTGTGTTTTTCATTTTCCCTCATTTAGTTTATATACATCATTATGGAACGCTCTTATTACCACACCACAAGGAATGAGACTGTCATTCAGAATCCGGTCAAAATCGCAGGAAAAAATAATTTTTCGTTTATACATATTCATTAGTTATGATAAGTCTAATTTTAGTTACTGATTTCCTCTGGTAAATTGTAAATAATTAGGAAAATACGATCACTATTTTCATAATGAACACTAACGTCTAAATTTGAAACGATTCATTTAACTTACTTCGAAATCATACACGAGTTTTGAGTACTTAATATAGTTGGTAGGAAGAACCCATCCTTCAGGTTGAAGCTTCATAGCACCATCGGTGTACAAGAAGTACTTCTCCTTCAGGCGTTCTCCTTCTTCTCCTTTAAACTCTTCAACAGTGTGACCACTTGCAAGTTTCTCTGCCATTTTGATTCTAAAAGTCACCGAAGCAAAAGTCAATTGATAAAATTGAGAATTAAAGAAATCTTAGATTGTAAATTTTAAAGTTTGGTGACTGCCATGTAAATTTTAAAGTTTACAGATGAAATACATACATTTTCAAAATTCAGATATGTCTGTTCATATCTGTTGAGATTGTAAAGCACGTAGGGCTTGAAAATTAATATCACAGTTAAATGATATATACAGGGTGGCGCAAAAGTCAGGAACCATAGGCACATTCTAATAATTTGTGTTTTAATATGTGTTTTGTTCTTTTCAGATTTGTTGTTGAACCTATGGCACAGAAATTGACAATAGATGAACAGGGGGAGATAGTTTTAATGTGTGCAAGGCGTGGTAATACACACCGATCAGTTGCTACTGCTTTCAATAACAAACACCCACCCTGAGAGGCCGCCAGTTGTTCAGGCATCAGTTGGAAAACTGTTCACTCGCTTCAAAGAAACGGGAAGTGTTCATGATCGGCCGCGTGGTGGCCGGCCAAAAAGTTCAACCTATGCAGGAACATCACTAACGGTACTCAATCACCTCCAAAACAGCCCACGTTAGTCCTTAAGAAAGTTATCCCAGGAAACGGGTGTCTCCAGAAGATCCATTCAACGAATTCTTACAACAAATCGTTTCCACCCCTACAAAGTCCAACTCGTCCAGGAACTGCACGGTGACGACACAGAGCGTCGTGTAGAGTTCTGCCAGTGGTTTCTACAACATCGACAGCTTCAACGAAGGATCATGTTCAGCGACGAGGTGATATTTCACCTCAGCGGTCGTGTCAATAGGCATAATGCACGCTATTGGGCCAATGAGAACCCCCACTGGATGGAGGAAGGACATGTGCAATTCGATCCACGAATTATGGTGTGGGCTGCGCTCTGGGGGGATCGGTTAATTGGTCCGTACTTTTTTGACGGCATTGTAAGAGGTGAAACATATCTGCATATGCTGCAAACATTTCTAATGCCCATACTGGACGACATTCCAATGGCAGAACGGGCAAAGATGTGGTTTCAGCAGGATGGTGCACCACCACATTTCGCAACCATCGTCCGGAACTCTTTAGATGAAACATTACCAAGCAAGTGGGTCGGACGGCGAGGGCCCGTCGAATGGCCACCTTTTGAATGACTTTTTCTTGTGGGGCCATCTCAAGTCGGTAGTCTATGCTGACCGACCCAGAACCATACGTTCTTTAAAGGATAAAATCACATCTGAGTGTGCCAAAATCAGTACCAATTTGTTAAGGACTGTTCAAACATCATGTATTCAATGCGTCAGAAAGTGTCTCCAAGTGGAAAGCCACCAATTCGAACATTTATTATAATTTAATAAAATGTGCCTATGGTTCCTGACTTTTACGCCACCCTGTATATATATATATGTGTGTGTGTGTGTGTGTGTGTGTGTGTGTGTGTGTGTGTGTGTGTGTGTGAGTGAAAAGGCAATAAAGCGGGAAACTCGGAGCTTGTGGAACTCAGAAGCACGCAAAAACAGGTTCATTCAAACAAAACCAATACTTACGCTGTTTGACCATGCTCCGTTACCCCCCCCCCCCGCTTTTATGCAAAAGAATGAATTTTAAGCGCAATAACCGCACTCAAATAAGAAAGAAAGAAAAAAGGCAGTAAAGTGGGACACTTGGAGTTAGTAGGGCTCAAACCAGCGTCGCGTGGTTCCGAAGTCAGCACTTAAAATGCATTCATTTACCTGAAGGCGAGGAAGTTTAACACCCGGCTGCTGAGAAGGAAGATGGCAGAGAAATGAGTTCCCTATTTTACCCGTTTTTAAACATACATGAATAGCAAGTAAAAAGAATAGCGAAAATTCGTACTGGATTCATTCAATTTTCAATACTTCTATAAAATGTTCCATATATTCATGACTTTAACCCTTTAGTGCACAATGTTACTTTACTGGTTTTGTTTTGGCTAACACCAAACGATTTTATTCGTCTCTGAAAAGACCTCTGGCGCTAAAGGGGTAAAGTCATTTTGTGCGTATTTGACATAACCATTTGTCGGTGCTTCAGTCTTTTTAAAGATAAAAACTTTTAAACCGAGGAATGAATTCTTGAGATATGAAAAAAGTTTTCTCAACTTCAAAACGTTTCGACGAAAGCGTCTGGACCTCCACTGACGAAGACTACGAAACATAAAATGATCAAATCTAACTTAATCTAACCTACCTTTAACAAGCCTAACCTAACCTACCCCAGCCTAGGTATTTTTTTATGCAGGAAAGAGGGGCCAAGGGCAAACGCCCGCAAAAGCGCCCCTCCCATAGAAGAAGAAGAGAGCCAAAATCAAGATCAGGGGTTTTCGAGATGCCTAGACACTCTGCGTTTGAAAGATGGGAGGTCATAGACAGGAGGAAAGATGGATTGAGGAAGATTGTTCCAGAGTTCATCGGTCGGGGAGATGAAAGACTGAAAATACCGATTAACTCTTGTATTAGATAGTTGGACAGAAAAGGAATGAGAAAGTGTAGACAGTCTGGTACTGCGTGCTCTCCTTAAAGGATGAGGCATGAAGTTAGAGACTTCAGAAGAGCAATGTCCGTTATGATAGCGATAGTAAAGAGAGAGTGAGGCAACATTGCGGCGAAGAGAAAGAGATTGAAGAAAATCAGTAAGAGGTGGGGAATTGATGAGACGAAAAACCTTTGATTCCACCCGGTCAAGTACGGCTGTAGGTTGAACCACCCCACACATGAGAAGCATACTCCATACAGGGGCGAACAAGACCCCTGTACAGAGACAGCAACTGAGTGGGAGTGAAGAAACCGCGGAGGCGGTACAGCACACCTAACCTCTTAGAAGCTGTTTTAGAAAGAGAGTATATGTGATCTTTCCATGAAAGATCACGAGAAAAGGAAACGCCAAGAATGTTAAGAGAAGAGGAAGGATTGAGTTGTGTGTCGTTGAAGGTAAGGGGATAGTCGTGTGGAAGATTGTGACGAGTAGACAGATGGAGGAACTGAGTTTTTGAGGCATTGAAAGCGACAAGGTTTTCTCTGCCCCAATCAGAGGTAGCAGAAAGATCAGAGGTCAGGTGCTCCATAGCCGCACCACGCGAATCATGGAGTGACTGTTGAGAGGGACGCTTTGGGAAACGGGTGAAGTGAAGAGTGGAATCATCGGCAGGATTGAATAGGACAGGAAGTGCGAATTAAAAGATCATTAATAAATAAAAGGAAAAGAGTGGGTGACAGGAAAGAACCCTGAGGAACACCACTGTTAATAGCTTTAGGAGAAGAACAGTGGCCATCTACAACTGCAGCTATAGATCAGCCAGAAAGGAAATTAAAGATGAAGGCACAGATAGAAGGATAGAAACCGAAGGAGGGCAGTTTGGAAATTAAAGATTTGTGCCAGACTCTATCAAAAGCTTTTGATATGTCTAGCGCAATAGCAGAAGTTTCACCGAAATCCCGAAAGGAAGATGACCAAGAGTCAGAGATATGCAAGAAGATCGCCGGTTGATCGTCCCTTGCGGAATCCATACTGACGATCTGAAAGAAGATTGTGAGAAGAACGGTGTTTAAGAATGTTCCTATTAAGGATAGATTCAAAAACTTTGGAAAGGCAAGAAATCAAAACAATTGGACGATAGTTGAATATATATATATATATATATATATATATATATATATATATATATATATATATATATATATATATAATATATGACAACAATTAGTTTTCTTCAATTCCTCTTGAAGTGAATCTCTTGTACACAAAATAAATTTGACTTCAGTCTATTGCAAATTAGTAAAAAGAAAGTAACATCGCTTCATTAACGGTGCTTCTTTCTTTCTTTATATAGATAGATAGATAGATAGATAGATAGATAGATAGAATAACCTTTATTAATAATAATAAAATAGATAATTTTTTTCAATTTACAATGACATGAATAATTGTTAAGCTCGACTATTTATTTTATTTAATTTGGCCCTTAAGCGTTAGGCTTTACTGGGCTCTTATTAAAAATAAGCAGCTAGTTGTTATAAATTAATAATAATAAATAAATAAATAAGTAAATAAGTATTATTAATATTTAAAACATGTATTACAATATTAAACAATATTAATGGACAATATTAAACAATATTAGTGGACATTAATCCTAGATTTTTGTTAGTATGCCATTATTAATCGGGATTTCAACTTGGTTTTAAACAAATTTACATTCACAATATTTTTATATCGGAATGCAAGTCATTCCATAGTTTCAATCCAATGAAAATGGGTAGTTTTTGAGATGAAGACAATCTAAATTGAGGTATAACAAGCTTTAATCTATTTCTGGTCTGATACGAGTGGATTTCTTGATGAGTTACAAAATATCTATTTACCCATTGCAAATTAATGATTTTGTTCTTATACTTGTAAATAAAAATAAAATGTGCCAGTTCGGTTATATCGTTGAGCTTTAGTAGGTTTAGCTCTTTAAATAACGCACTAGAGTGATTAAGGAAATCAGCATCGTTTTGAAAGGAAATTGCTCGTTTTTGGATGACAAAGATACCATTTAATGCGTTGTTAGCGGAGTTTCCCCAAACAAGGGTGCAGTATCAGGGTGTGTCAATTTTAGTAAATTCAACAATTCAAAAACTACTAATGCTCAAATGATGTCATATTATCTAGCAAACTTAGAAATATCTTTAGTGTTGTTTAAAAAAGCCATTTACCTACTTATATTTAACCATAAAAGTTTGAAATATAACCTAAATATGACTGTAGCATCGTATATCAATGTGCCATTGATATGTGTGGTCAACTTCGGTTATTTTTGGTGTGCAGTATGGTTTCTAAGTTTCACAGAGTCACAAATGCTGGAGTTTTGATTGTGAATGCATGTGTTTTCCCTCCTTTTGACAATGTTGATTACTTCGTAATGTAAATATTGTGTAATTCAAATTATTCGAAATGTTATGTGTGACCCAAACTTTCTGTATATTTTGATATGATAGATATATGAAATTGTCATTACTTTGAATAATTAAGTCTTGTACCTATAACAACACAACCTTTTATCTGAGCTTATAGGAAGATATTAAGAATTTCAATTAACTTAATTTTATGTAATCATAATCAGTAGGCCTATCCAAATTTCAATGACATTTCTTTTGTTCACAGGTCCACAGGATGAATCAGAAGGAAATCAAAACCCGAAGCAAATCAAGTTGTCACCTAAGTCATTTGGTGGGGACTAGGAGGGAACTTCCCCCTGCTGAGCTGCCCACAGACAGAGATCTGCTGAGGTATGGTTTGCTGAGAAGAGAGATGAGTGAGGAAGACAGGAGGAATTACACAGTTAATGACCTGATTAACAACGGCATTGTTCCAGGGCTACTGGCCCAGTGGAGAAAGGCCAACGCTCTATTCACAGGACCTGTAATCAACAGTGAGGTCAGGATCATGGCTAAAGTAAAGGCACTGTGGGATGAGGCAGTGAAGGTGTCCATTGGCAATGTGAAGCTAGAGGTCAAAGATAGGTTCATGATGAAACTGGACAAACTGGTGTAAATCCTGACCTGTCACTGTGTGATCAGGAGCTGCAGTGAGCTTGGGTGCAACCCTGTCTGCAACAGTGAGGTTCACATTGACTGCAGCTGCAGGAGCGAGCAGAAGATACCAGTGCAGGAGCTTGCCTTCATTAAAGGTCAGAGAGAAAAGTTGGGCAGTGTGGGGACACACCAGATGGGTCTAGCTGATCACCCTGAGACCAGGAGACAGAAAGCAGTGCTGCAGAGACTGGAGCAGAGAAGGAAGGCCGAGGAGAAGAGGAGGAGGAAGGCAGAGGAGTCAGCCAAGAAAGAAGAGGAATTGAGGGAGGAGTCACTGCTGGAGATGGAGTTGGAGGAGTCTGGAGATATACTGGAGGAGGCAGGGAGGAGAGAGGAGGATGGAGACTTCATACCAGAGGCTGCGACAACTTCTTCCTTGCCTGTGGCTAAGAAGAAGAAATACAGCACTGAAGATATCACCAACATAGCTCTGGCTAGCTTGAGACATCACACTGGCTGAGAGAGACTGCAGAGATTGCCACTGCTGCCTGGATTGATGCTGGTCTTATCACAGAGTTTGACACAGCACTGGTGATTGACCACAACAAGGTGAGGAGGGCTCAGGAGAGACTGACTAAGGAGCTGGTCAAGAAGTTTGATGAAGAGATTAGGGAAAATGGCATCACCTGTATCTTCTTTGATGGGAAAAGATATAACACCAAAGTGATGATGGAAGCTGAGGGCAGTGACAGGCAGTTTCATGTCCTCATTAAGGAAGAACCCTACAGAGTGTGCAATGAACCAAGTGGGAAATATTTGTGGCATTTTGTACCAGAGGAAGCTGCAGAGGAGAGAAGTCATGCTGAGGTCATTGCTGATCATCTGATGAACTGGCTAAGAGAGAGAGAGAAGCAGACCAGACCCTTTTGGCCATAGGAGGTGACAGTACTAATGTGAATACTGGCTGGGAGGGAGGAGTAATGCATTATGTGGAGGCCAAGCTTAGCAGGAAGTTGTTGTGGATTGTCTGTGACTTGCACACTGGGGAGCCGAGTCTCAGACACATGGTGACTGCACTGGATGGCAAGACATTGAGCAACAAGTGGTCTGGGCCCCTAGGGAAGATGTTAGCAGTGCCGGCCTTAGGGGTGTGCGAACCGTGCGGTCGCACAGGGCCCGCAACTTAGGGGGGGCCCGAAAATTTCATGTTCATCAGTTGAACATGAAGTTGGACGAACTCTCGACTACAGTGAATTAATAAAAGAATTTGCTGCACAGAAAGCAAGGAAAGTTCCCTTTCTGTGAAGAAGTAACATTATATATTTGTGTAATATTGTGTAATATATATTTGTGTATTAGCTTGATTTTTCTTTTCTTCTCAGTCATTTAAAACAGTAGATAGATTTTAATGAAAAGATTTTTGTTACTTATATATACCTGCAATTGGTTTATGTTTATTTTTATTAAATCTAGTTAATTCTTTTATGTTTTAGTATTCTTATATTGCAATTGCCAAATATTCATTTGTAGTTGATTAAGTTATTTTCTTTTTTGTATATTTACAAACTTTATTTTGTGTATTTACTTTTGTTGAGTATCCTAATTAAATTGAATTATCCTATTCCTAATTAAATATCCTAAGGCCGGCGCTGGTTGAAACCTCTTATGATAGTTTAAATATTTGATAATAATAAAGTAATAAGTAGTAATAATAGTAAAGGCTGTTGGTCTGTTGGTATTCTGTTACAGGTGCACTTGTAGAGTTAAATTTTACTTGTTGTACTTGTTAACAATCTACTAAAATAAAATGATTAGCAATGAAAAACAATTTGACTTGTGTCATGGGGGGCCCGTACAGTATACTCTGCACAGGGCCCGAAATATCCTAAGGCCGGCGCTGATGTTAGACACTGCCACTGGGCTGGAGATCAACCCAAACTTCACGAGGATCACTGTTGGTCCTCCTCTACCCATCTCAGTCAGGAGGTAGTGAAAGACCTCAGCACAGACCAATCATATGGCTACAGAATCATCACTGCCATCAGATCGGGAGAGGTACCTCAGAGTTAAATCACAGCTGGGTGGAGGGTCCCAGGCATGTACTGTACCTGCTGGAGCTGCTCAGAAGTCAGAAGAAGGAGGTGATAGGAATAGTGATGCCTACAGTGAAGAGATCAGCCTGGTATGCACACTCTGAGGCTGTGCTCCAGGCTATGCTGCAGTGAGGTGAAGGAGGAGAGGAGGGAGGCAGTGAGGAGGATACTGGAAATCAGAGGTGAAGGAGATGAGGTAACACAGGTAGGAGACTGCAGTGTCAGACCCAGGAATACTCCTGACATCAATCCAGATGCTACCAAACTCTCGGAGCTTATTGACTGGAACGCTGGCGTGACTGGGCCTCCTCTGACCAGCTCTCTCACCACTGCTGCAATCAAGGAGTTTCTGGATAGACCAATGGAAGTTCCTGCATGGCCCTCACACACACAGTCAGTAGAGATGTGTGTAAGGATGACAAATGAAGCAGCACAACATGTTTACTCACAAGAGAGGAGGGAGTCGTACATCAGTGGCCAGGTGGCCAGTAGGGAGCTCATGTCCAGGAACAAGAGCAAGGCAGACATGGCATCCTTGGCAAAGTTCAAGAAACCTATCTATATTTCTAAGTTTTAATAGTGAAATACAATCAAAATGTCTTTAATTGTATGTAATGTATGTAAAATGTAGTTATATACAATAAAAAAAATACTTGCAAAAATTGCTGATTTTTCGTAAACTTCAACTTCAAATATAAGTAGCTAGGAGTGGTCAAATCTGGATTTCAAAGCCATATTTCGATTTAGCACATAAAAATGCATCATTTGGTCACTAGTAGTCTTTGAAAATCTAAAGATTTCACTTTGCTCCCTAAAATTGACACACTCTAGTAGAGTATGTTATATAAGGAAGAACAAGAGTATGATAAAGAGTCAATAAAACTTGTTTAGGGACTACATTTCTAAGTTTAAACATTATAGCAACGCTCCTTGAAATCTTTTTCGCGATATAATTTACATGATCACTCCATTGCGAATTCTTATCTAGCATTACACGAAGAAATTCTGTTACAGTACACTCCTTTATGACGATTTCATTAACATTAAGTTCATCAAGATATACATTTCTTTTATTAGTAAAACTCATGAAATTTGTTTTACTGGTATTTAGGAAGAGTTTATTGGCGGTCAACCATTTCATTACACTGATGAGTTCTGAATGAAATATATTCTTAGCTGTATTAACATCTTTGCAAGAAAAAGAGACAGTTGTATATCATCTGCAAACATTATGAAGTTCAGTATATCAGATGAACGTGGAAGGTCGGGTGGGCCGTAAGTTTCCATACATAGGAAAAATTAAACGTTTGTTTTTATGTTTCAGATACCCTAAGAATATGCGTTTGACGAAAGAGCAACGAATTGAAATCATACTGATGGCTGGGTCGGGAAGCAGTCGCATGGTTGCAATGAACTTTAACAGACAACATGGAACGAACATCACACACTGGCTGAGTCCGACGAAGATGCAAGGTGCCGGTAAAGTGATGGTGTGGGCCGGGATATGGGGTGACAGAATTATTGGACCAATTTTTGTCAGTGGAAATCTTAATGCCGAAAGGTATCTTAACATGTTGCAAGAAGAGATTTTCCCATCCCTGCTAAACGAGGAAGGTAACTTCCCAGTTTACTTCCAGCAAGATGGAGCTCCACCTCATTATGGTCTTCACGTGCGTCGGTATTTGGATCAGCAGTTTCCGGATGCTTGGATTGGTCGGCGTGGTCCTGTGGAGTGGCCTCCCAGATCCCCAGATCTCACCCCCCTTGATTTCTATCTTTGAGGGCACTTGAAGGCCATGGTGTATCAGGAAAAGATACGAGACATAAATCATCTAAAGGAACGCATCACCAACGCCATTACAAGCATAACGTCAACTGTGCTAATGCGTGTTCATCAACAGTGGGGAACACGTATTGAAATGTGTTTTCAAAACAATGGCAACCATGTAGAGCATATATAAATAAAAATGGTTGTCCATAAAAAAATGTTTATTTTTCCTATGTATGGAAACTTACGGCCCACCCTGTATAATAAAAATAACAGTGGATCCAGAACTGAGCCCTGTGGCACACCATATTTGACAAGCGCTTTAGTTGAGCAAACTTTATTTACTGATACAAAATGATATCTATTGGACAAATAACTTTTAAACTAATCACTGATTGCTCCTCTAAAGCCGTAACAATATAATTTATTAAGTAGAATATTATGGCCTATTACATCAAACGCCTTACTCAAATCCATAAATATTGATATCATTATTTCTTTGTTCTCCTTAGCCATATTTACATTTTCCATAAGGTTTAAAATAGCCATTTCCGTTGTTTTATTATTACGGAAGCCATATTGATTTGGAGATAATAAATTGTAGGATTCTAAATATCGCTGCATTCTACCTTTTACAATTTTTTCAAAAACTTTGCTGAACACAGATAATGAACACACCGGCCTGTAATTTGTTGCTAGTGTAGGATCACCCCCTTTAAAAAGGGGTGTTATACAACCAGTTTTTAGCCTTGATGGAATATTCCTTTGGAAATACTTTGATTGATAATTTTAGCCAAAGTTACGGATATCTTATCTTTAACAAGTTTCAATATAGGTACAGATGTGTTATGAATGTTATTTTTTGTATTTTTTAATTTACCAATAATATTCTGGACCTCAGTAGAGGTAGCAGGAACGAAAGAAAATTAATTTAGTGGGCTGGGTGGCATATATTCTAGAGGTGAGTGATCATTATTTATTAATTGTGAGCGAAGCTTATCCGCTATTGAAGTAAAATGTGCATTTAAAGAGTCTGCAATAGCAGTATCATCAGTAATTTCGGTACTTACGTATTAACGGGGGCCACCACATATTGATGATTGGTTACTAAATGGTTAGGTTAAGTTGTAATATTTTCGTTAGTTGAAAATTTCTAATACATTATATTTTTTAAATAGCAATATTTTTTAAAATATTTTTTTATACAATTTTCTGAAAAAAATAATTTATAATTTAATCGATAATTTACTCAGACTCATGGCCGCCATACATATCGGAACATCTAGTACATGTATTAATCATTGTAAATATTTGAAATATAAATCATTGTAAATATTTTTTTAAAAATATTGCTATTTAAAAAATATGATGTATTAGAAATTTTCAACTAACGAAAATATTACAACTTAACCTAACCAATCATCAATATGTGGTGGCCCCCCGTTAATACGTACCGTGATTTCTTTATCAACATTTGATATCTCTATTCAATTTTTCATAATTTGTTTTCCGAGAAGATTGTTTATGGTTGTCCAAGTGTTTTTCATGTCTCCTTTATGTTTGGAAAATTGATTGTTATACTAGTTATATTTTGCAATTTTGATTATTTTAGTTAATTTGTTTCTGTATTGAGTATATTGTATTTTAGGAATTTTGCTCTACAATTGCAATTTGAATAATTTATCTCTGTTCTTTATTGAAGTGATAATTCCTGGAGTGATCCATGGATTTTCGACACTTTTGGGCGAAACTGTTTTTCTCCTTAAAGGAAAGCAAATATTAAAAATATGGAATAAGGTGTCATAGAAGAACTGAAACATATGATCTGGGTCATTTAAAGGCTCGTCACAGTCAAGTCGAGTATTTTCTACAGCCCCAATAAATTTTCTTTTGTTAACCTCTGAGAATATTCTGTAATCAATAGTTGTTTTGTCCGCAGCCTGAACAATGTTATTGAATATAGCGTAAGTAGGAAAATGATCACTGATGTTAGTGGTTATAATTCCAGAATTTACGAGGGCATTGCTATTTACAAATATATTACACTGGAGAACAAATTTCAAATTTTGGTCTATTGAATTAGATTTGACAGTTACTTCTAGGTAATTTGGGTGTGCTGAGCACGAATATTTACTAGGTTTTGCTCTATCAGGTCCTGATTTTGCTCAACACCCCTCCTCTTTTGTCGTATTCATAAAAAGGTTTTTTTCTCAATACTCGCTGTCTTTTTGCAGTTACACATTATCCAACTAGGTTTTTATCTAGGTATTTGTACCTATTGTTATGGTATTGTTGCATTATGTATATTTTTATATGTAACACCCTAAAAATATTTTTAATTTTGTCATTTTTAACCCATTTTAATATTAGTAAATTAAGCTAAAAATATCATAGAATTCTAAAATTTTCTCGAGCGTTCCTGTTCTCTGTAGAGTATTCTAGAGGGACAACTAAAATATATAAAAGCGACTCGTTTCCAGAGTTAATCAGTCAATTCAATCAGTCAGTCAGGCAGTCAGTCAGTTGAGTTAGTTAATTAAGTTTGGGCATTAACATAATTTTGAATTGGCATATGATTTAGTGAGTAATTTTGTCATCGTGATTTAATATAGTTGATTTAATTAGACGTAATTTATATTGTACCTACTCATCCGTGTTTCTAGTTTAATTTCATAGATTGTAAGTACCTATTTCATAATAAGTACCTATTTAAACTAATTTTTGTGTTTATATTTCAGATTTTCTTAAATTTATATGAATTAAGGGCTTTAAATACCTTTACAAATTGGCAGAACAATCAAGCAATATGTCATCAAGCACTAGAAAGTTCAAATGCAAAAACAACCCTGATTCCTTCTGTTATATATGTGGAAATTTTACACTACCACATCAACGAGCAAATATAACTGACTTCGTAAAAAGAGCTTACTTAGCTTATTTTGGCATAAAACTGGGGGACCAAGATAAATCGTGGGCTCCACATAAAGCCTGCACTATATGCATTGAAAGACTGCGACATTGGACGAAGGGTTCGGATTCAAAAATACCTTTTGGAGTTCCGATGGTAAGTTTATGATTTCATAAAACTACGTAATTTAATCACTAGTATACTGTAACTTACCTAAATGTAATTGTAACTTAGGTACATAAACAAAAATTTACAGAAAATGTTTATAAGAATCTCAAATATTGCATAAGGTTGAAACACATAGAAATGTTAAATGTTTGGATGATAACTTTTGATAAAATTCATAAAAACAAGTCTCTCGTCGCTTTTGTTAACGCTTTACAATTTTTTTTCCATATCAGGTGTGGCGAGAGCCTACTAACCACGAGACCGATTGCTACCTTTGCTTTGTCAAGACTTCGGGCTTCACTAAGAAAAATAAACATTGTATCGAGTACCCAAATTTCGACACCGCGATACGACCTGTGCTACATTCAAATGAGATCCCCATTCCAAAATTTAAGGGTCTGCCAACTCAAGAATTAGTTGAAGATGTTCCTGAAAATAATGTTATGCACTTTGAGGAGTCAGACACCGATTTTGACCCCAGCGTATTTGAAAGTCAAAACGATCCGCAAAAGTTTAACCAGGCCGAGTTGAATGATCTTGCAAGGGATCTAAATTTGCCAAAAAAGGCTGCGGAAATTTTAGCTTCAAGACTTAAAGAGAAAAACTTGCTTACTTCAAACACATACATTTCATTTTACAGAAAAAGAGAAGAAGAACTTGTTAAATATTTTAGAACAGAGGATAGTTTAGTATATTGCTGCGACATAGTTGGTTTGTTAAAGAAGATGGGGGTTGAGTCTTACGATGCAAATGATTGGCGCTTGTTTTTAGACAGTTCGAAAAGAAGTCTTAAGTGTGTGTTGTTGCATAATGGCAATCTATACGGCTCGATACCGATTGGGCACTCAACAAAATTAAAAGAAAAGTATGAACATATAGAAAAGGTTTTAAATCTTATCAAATATAGGGAGCACGAGTGGATCATATGTGTTGACTTAAAAATGGTTAATTTTCTGCTAGGACAACAAGGAGGGTATACTAAATATCCCTGCTTCCTTTGCTTATGGGACAGCAGAGCCAAGGAAGAACATTATTTCAAACAAATCTGGCCAGCACGAACATCACTTACTGTCGGAGAAAAAAACGTAATTAATCCACCTTTAGTGAGCAGAGATAAAATCATATTTCCTCCTCTGCATATAAAACTAGGCCTCATTAAACAATATGTAAAAGCTTTAGATACGAACGGCGAGTGTTTCAAATACATAACTTCAAAATTTCCAAGTTTAAGTTATGAAAAAATCAAGGCGGGAATTTTCGACGGTCCACAAATAAGAACAATGATTAAAGACAGCAATTTTCCTAATGTCATGAATGAACGCGAAAAAAATGGCTGGTTCTCATTCGTGGACTTGATAGAAAACTTTTTAGGCAATTATAGGGCAGATAACTACGAAGAAATCGTAAAAAAACTTTTAAGGGACTACAAAGAGTTAGGTTGCAATATGAGCATAAAAATGCATTTTTTGAATAGCCATCTTGACCAATTTCCAAGTAATTTAGGTGATGTAAGTGACGAACAAGGGGAGAGATTCCACCAAGATATCAAAATTATGGAGGAACGGTACCAAGGCCCGCTGGGATTCCCACATGATGGCTGATTACTGCTGGTGCTTGAAAAGAGACCTGCCATCAACAAGCAAATACGCTAGAAAGTCTTACAAAAGAAAATGTTTGCCACAGTGAAAGCTTCATATCTGTTTGTTTTTTTATTTTAAGTCATTTCTATGGTTATAATGTAATTTTACTGTAGTTTGAACTGCTTGTATTCATGAAACTTGAAAAAAAAATTTAACACATGACTTAATTTTTTAGTCCTAATTTGAAAAATCTGGAAAATGGCACATAGGCTGTCGACAAGAATCAGGACCTGATAGAGCCAAACCGAGTTGAAATTCGTATTCAGCGCACCCAAATTACCTAGAATCAAGTGTCAGATATCATTCGATAAAATACGTGTTGCCCAGTGTTATCAATCGTAGATTCTGGTATTCGATTGCCATAGCTGCAGACTCGAGTGGGTTTGGTAATAGAATGACTAAGATAATAGCTTGTTTTCCCACAAATACGTACACAAACAAGATTGTTTCTCAAGATTGAGAAGTACCGTTTATCATATCATTTTACAACAACAATAAAAAACACTTCTAACCAATGATTGTCAAATCCTAATGGGGTGGTTTTGTTTCATACAAACTCCACGCCCACTCATGCGCCCTGTTCCACCTATGGGACCCCAGTGTTATACCAAACGGATTGAAATTAAATGCTGTCATTCAGCAGCACCTACATATAGAAATGCCTTCGGCATAACCCACATGTTAAGTAAATCAATCTTAAAAACTTTATAATTTTATAATCCTTATCATCCTATAATTCTGCTATTCCTCACTGTCCTTCAAATTCTGTAATTGCTAAGCTTAAGATTCAAAATTTATATAATTTTTAATTTTAAGCTTATATAATACCATAACTTTTGAACTTAAAATTTTATAATCCTTATTATCTTATTGTGCTATTCTCACAATCCTTCAAATTCTATAATCTCCAATTTTAAGATTTTATAATGACATAAACTTTATAATGTATGTATGTGTGCGTATGTGTAACTACGTATATATACTGTATATATGTGTGTAATATATGTATATATATATGTATATATATATATACGTATGTATGTATGTATGTATGTATGGATGGATGTGTATGTATATGTGTTTGTGTCTGACTTTAAGTTTTAATAAATTTGTAATTTTATAACTTTCAACTTTATTGCACAATCTCACGTGGATATAATATCAGGTTCTTCGTTTTTGCTTCAACTACGACTGTTTTTTTTTATCGTTATCTTATTTTATCCGTATATATACACACACATCTGTATTTGTGCGATATATTCTTATTTTTTATTTTTTATCGCTTTTATTAACTCTATGATTAACATTTTATGTATTCTTAGCTCTGTGAATGAAATCATTGAGTCTCAAAATACAATAAATAGCAACTACATGCTAGTGGATACTTCTTAAACTAGCGACACAATAACGGAAACATATCTATTTTGAACTTAAATATCAGAAGCCTTCCAAATCACTTTGATGAGTTGACGGCCAATCTAAAATTGTTACAATATAAATTCACATGTATCATATTGACCGAGACCTAGTAAAATAATAATGATAAGTAATTTTTTAATATACCGGGCGACACGAACCACCACATGTGTAGAAATAATAACAGGAGCGGCGGAGTAAGCATTTATATAGACACTAATCATAATAGTAAGAGTACTGAGCGATTAACAGGCATAAATTATCATTCTGAAACCCTAGCAGTTGACGTGTATATAAATAATATTTCCTATTCAATATTAAGCATCTACCGACCACCAAATGGTAACGTGTCATCGTTTATTGCGAGCATAGATAAAATTTTAACTTCTAGTCACATCAACAATAACTGCATCATTGCGGGAGATTGCCTTTGATACGCTCTCACATGATATCTTACTAGACAAATTAAAAATATGGCATAAGGGGAAATGTGCTAAATTGGTTTGAGTTATATCTCTCTAATCGTCACTAGTATGTTCAAGTAAATGACATTTCATCAGAATATGCTGTATTGGAAAGTGGGGTTCCGCGAGGATCTATCCTTAGGCCTTTACTCTTCTTAATACGTGTAAATGATTTTTATCAGTCAACAACATTAGACTGTATTCAATATGCAGATGATTCAATACTCACTTCTACGCAAAACGAAGTGAACAGGCAATTAGATCATGTCTATAAATGGATGTGTACAAATAAGCTTTTACTAAACTTGACAAAATAATCATATAATCGTAGCTAAAAAAACTGCAATCGTGCACTTATCATTAATTATTGGAAACATTCCTCTTGCAAAAGTAAATGAAATTAAAGTTCTTTTCATCAAGTTAGATTAAAAATTAAATTTTAAAAGCCACATACAACATATTAAATCAAAAATATCTAGATTTCTGAACATAATGTTTAAACTCCAAAAAACAATTCCCAAAATGCCCTCCTCACGCTGTACTACTCATTTATCCATCTACACTTGCAATATGGAATCACAGCATGAGGTAGTACAAAGAATTATACACTGTATCCGCTAGAAGTAATCAGTAAAAAATGCTTACGAACTCTCTCAGACAATGATGACAGACAATCTCATACCTCTCCATTGTTCAGAAACTCAAATATTCTAAAACTAAATGACCTATATAAACTTACTGTCAGAAACAGTGTGTACGAAGTTGCTAATAATAGAAACTATACTTCACCCATTTACAGGACGATTACCACCCCATCAGACCAACCATAATCATAATACAAGGTTTCCCAATGATTTCATACATAAACCAAATCATTCCATGCAAACTGCAGAAAGTGCTCTCTCCTACAAAGGGGCGGATATCTGGAACGCTATACCCATAAACATCAGACAAGCACCATCACTAATATCGTTTCCCAACTCACTAAAGAAACACTTTATGGACTCCTTCTAATATATGTGTGCGTGCGTATATGCATATATATTGCAATTTCTAAACAATGAAAATCACCTATAATATATGTAAAATTCACAATCTTAAATGGGTGCAGTCATAAACCGTATAAATTAGATGTTAAAAGTTTCCATTATATTACATCATAGTTATGCTGTGCCTCACTCATCTGCATCTTTGTAACTTTAAGTGTGTATCATGCATTTGTATTGTTCACCATTCTTCTTTTCTATTATTTCTATTATTATTTCTATTATCATTTTCTATTAATTCAAAGATTATTTCAATTTTCATTTGTAATGAGAGTTAACTAAATGCAACATTATTTTATTTTCCACACATTCTATTTATATTTAACATTTTCCTTTGTAAAAATAGAAATGAATCTCAAAAACTTTTGCCTGCAAAGCTGTCATTCTTCCCAACGGCATATTCAGATAAGAATACTATAATTAAACTACAAAAATTAAACGTTAATTCCAACGTTTTGTAAACCAGTATGGATGTAATGTGTTCTTTCTGAGTAAAGATTATTATTATTACTATTTTTATTATTATTATTATTATTATTATTACCTCGAGTGCTAGAGGGTCAGGGCCGGATTAAGGCTGTGAGGGGTCAAATTTAATAACTAACAAAATCAAAGCTATGTTCATTAAAAACAAACAAACAGCAAAAACAGCATATAATTCAAATAGAGAATGATTTCTTCCTTCCTGGCTTTAATTAAACAAAACATCCCCCTTTCTTCGACATGCTGAATGGTCATTACACTAGGCCCAAATTCCGAAAGTCTGAAAAACAATTTCGGAAACAGATTAACCCTTTGAAGCCAATCATATATAGATATCGACAATAATACACCATCAGATATAATAACATAAAAAACCTCTTAACTAAAACTAAAAACTCTTATTTTTCACCTCTGAAGATGCAATTATGCGGTTATATATGGTATTACTTAACCAACCTTATGACAAAGATTTAGGTTTTATGATATAAAAATTAGGGCCTAAACTCGAGGGCCTAAAAAATATGAGGGCCTAAGGCTACAGCTTTTTTAGCCTAATGGTTAATCCGGCCCTAGAGAGGGTTTACGTCGTTAAACACCTCTGGGGGTGAAAGCTTTAAGTTGTGTAGCGTTTATATACAGTATATATATATATATATATATATATATATATATATATATATATATATATATATACACACCTTTGGTTAGCTTCCGCCCGAATTGTTCATTCTGACGAAGGCCAAGCTTTTCACTCCACCTTAGACCTACAGTTTAACGTGGAATCCGAACCACGCCCCATCAGCAGCCCAGCGTCTTAACTACGAGGCCACCTAGGGTACCCATTTATCTACCAACCATTTTCTTTATTGTGTGGAAGGATGAACAACTGGGTTTTGCTGCGCGCCGTGGTGGCGGAGGGGACCTACAATTTTACGTGGGTTCCGAACCACAAAGAACATAAGAACATATTAAATTTTTATAGTGGGCACACTAGGGGCCACTTCGGCCCATCGAGGTGGCTCAACTATATAAAAACTGCCCGTACATTGGCAACAACCAATTTTTACAAAACTAAGTAATTATCAATTTAAAACTAAAGATCGAATCTCTGGATCCAGAGGATGAAGTCATAATAGACTACTATCCACAAATATGTTACACTCTATATCTATTTATAACCGACATGCAAATATATCAGATCCAAAGAATCCAGTCAATTTCATTACGGTATCCATCAATACCAGTAAATCACAAAGTCTGAGACGGGACTTAAACCTTTGTTTTGCAGCCCAGCGTCTTAATCACTCAGCTACAGTTAATAAAGTCTACAATTTCTAAGATAGATTTCAAATGAAAAACTCGTTTTTGCGGCTTTTTACTTCGGTTTTAATTGAGAGTTTAACAGTGTTTGAAAAGTTTGAAATTTGCAATAGATGAAAAGACTAGATTAAAATATGAACACTTACTTGAATGCAATCTTTACCTGATGCCACAGACACTCATTAACAGATGTTGGTGAATGAATGCCGCGGCTCTTCTGCATTTGTTACTTTTCTTATCTTTCGCGAATTTCCCACATATGCCTCAAAAACAGATATATCAAGTAAATTGTGTAAATTACAATAGTTTGACTGAACTCAATTTGCTGGGTTTCGCTGCGCGCCGGCTGCCGTCGGGTCTCGAACCCGGGGCCGATGGTTTCGTAGTCAGCGACGCTAACCACTACATATATCTATATATATATATATATATATATACACACACACACACACGAGGATAAAACTAAAATTTTTACCACCTGTGTAAGGTCCAAAATTATACTCCCAATTATACCTATAACACTGGTCTGCGTTTGAAAAAAAATTTCCTGAGGTCAAGGTTTTTTTAGTTGTTCTTTTATAATTTTTGCATGCTGAATTCAAAAATGTAACTCATTTTGCTCAATCAGCTCAGGTTTTTATGCTATCTCAATTTTAAAAAAATAGATAATTCGAAAATAATCGTTATGAAATTAGCAAGTTTATTTTTTAAAACGGACTTAAATTGACAGAAAATGTACAAAGTATATAAAAAATGGTACACGAGTACACTGTAGGGCGCCACATAAAAATCATTTTTTGATTTTTAGGACGGCCCTTTGTGGGATTGTTAGGTTGGGTGAAAAAGCCCTGAATATGAAATTTTAGCCAAATTGAAGGATATTTAGGGGTTCCGCATCGACCATCTCTGGCGTACCACGTGTCAGAAGTAATGAGTTTCTCCAAGAAATTGCTCCAGCTCTAAGGGGTAAAGTAACATGTACAATGTCAATATAAATGCTATCATATACCATGGCGTAGAGGACAGTCACAGCTATATTTCCATAGCATTAAGTTTATTCCATCTCCAATATTTTTTTTTTATATTTTTTTCTCGCGGTTCAAAAGTTTTTTTTCAAAGTTTCACCTTAATACGTTTATGCTTTGTAATCCAAACCACACCAACCGGCAACCAGCTTATAACAACACAATACGCAACTAGCAAACAGTGCAAACACCTTAACAATATTGTTCAACATTATTTCATAATTAATTGGAATAAACTTGTCCCACCATGCCTGGGTAGCAGGATACTATTCTCTGTGTGTAATGTTATTAATAATACAAAATCATTAAATCAATTTCAATTTTATTGCAACAAAACAACTTAATATTATTAAAATAAAAAACATTTTATCCCTATTAATCATAAATATACTGAGCCTACTGGCCATATAAATCAAAATAATAACTAAGAAATAAAGTATATACGATTATACATTGTTATACAGGATTAATAGGAGTAACACCCTATAAAAATGAAGCAAATTCAAATATACCATAAAGTACTCCCAAACCCGTTAAGGATTTCCGCTGCGGGCGCTCGGGTGCTCTTTGCGGTGCTTCTCAACGACTTGCATCAAGTACTGCCGTTGCTCCTCGTCCTTGGTGAGTGCGAGATTGTAGTTCTGCATCAGCGCGACCCCTCGCTCCGCCCGGACATTGACAACGCTCAACGTAGAGACACGGCGTTTCCCCGCCAGGTAGGACGCATTGTTCGACCAGGTAGCCGGCTCCAACTCTAGGAAAGAAGTATTGATCGCGAGCCGCTCGAAAAGAAGCGTGCTGGATGTCGTGCAAAAGTCTGCGACTGTCTTTCGCTCGAGCTCCTCCGGGCAGACGTCCAGGGCAATGCGCTTGGGTGGCTCCTCGGTGCCCTCGACATCCTTGATGGCCGTCGCAATTCGACTCTTCTCCTCCAGCGGAGTGTCGTCATCGAAGAGAGCGAGGGCGGCCAGGTGTTCACTCAGGTACCAGAGATGTCGTCGAAACACAGGGGAGGTAGCCTTGGACACGTCCTTGTCCACCTTGTCGTAGTCAACCCGCGCCTTGAGCATCGCCAGGTCAGTTCGAGGGGCAGCGGCGGGAAGGGGCGCCGTAAACCAGGCCGGAATGTAAACCAGCAGCGCAAAGTTTACGAAGCGCAGGATGCCCCGGGCCTCGCGAGCCTTAATGGGGAGCTGCTGACGGAAGAGGTGGAGCTTGATGGCGTATATCACTTTGGTCATCCACCGGGCGCGGTGGAGTGCGCCCGGTCGCATGAAGCGCACACCTCGCTGGGGGACGCCTCCAAGCGCTATGATCGCCAGCTCCAGGAGCTCTCGGTAGTCGTCCCGCGGCTGGCCCTTGGTGATGTGACCCTTGAAACGCGCGATCAGATCGTCTCGCGCCTTGAACAGCGGCTTAGTAAGGTCTTCCTTGGAGATGGCGCTGAATTGGTCGGTGCAGACGGATTGCCAGCGCTCCTTCAGTCGCGAGAACAGTTTAATGTCAGGACTAGAGGAAGGGCCCATGCACTCGATGAAGGCTTTCTCTGCCACCAATTCTAGCATGTGGTGCCGACAGGCCAGGTTCAGCAGCTGGCGGTGAAGGCCCTGCTCGATGAAGACGCAAGCGCCCGAAACGACGCCCGTGTTGGCAGCTGTCGTGTCAAAGGAGAGCCCGACGACACGATCAGCGATTCCCCAGTCATCCAACGAGTTTAGCACAGCATCTGCTTGGGCGCGACCAGTTCCAGCAGGCAGCTTCGGCACGGAGAGAAGTTTGTCGACGCCGTCGCCGGACACGACTATGGCGAGGCGATCGACCTTCTTGCCGCTGAAGTCGGAGACCATCTTCCCGTCCCAGTGAACGATGAGCGGGACACTGGGATCGAACGTCATCTTCACTTCTTTGGCGATTTCCCCTCGATGACGCAATCGCCAACGCCGAATCGTCTCGTGACTGAGAGCCAGTTCATCTGTGTCTTGAATATCCAGACTGGAAGCAGCTGCTTTCATGAGTTGAACGGCTCCACGGTTGCTTGTTTTGGTCCGGTCCAGTGCCGACGCTAGGTCTTGAGTCATAATGTTCTTTTTGCGACGGCGCTTTGTAGGTGGATTGGTTTCCTCTTCTGTCGAGCAATTAGGCGACGACGACGAGTTTGATGATGTAAGGGTTGCTGTTGCCAGTGATTGCTCTGATTGCTTTTGGCGTTGCCTTTCTTTGGCAGCTTCACGCGCGGATGCACGTTGCTCAATTCCAGTGAGGATTTTGTCCACCCGGACATGACACCACGGCGACCCTTTTCGCGTTGAGCAAGAAGGAAGTCGCGATCCTCCTGGATGGTGATGACGGAGAGGGCGTTGTCGAGAGCCACGTCAAAAATGTCATCGAGTCCCTCGGTGAAGGCCGCCCTGGCTGCCTCACCTGTGGCGCCGGACCGCTTCCGGCTGCGCTGCAGTGCCTGCCAATTGTCGTAAAGTCTAAGCAGTTTTCGCGCGGCGCTTTTGGAGGTCATGGTCGGGATTCTGGCCATAGCCCAGAAAGTATACACCTCGACGATCACATTACGCGCCGCCTCGGCTAGAAGTTGTTTTTGCACCTTATGAAACTGTATAAACCGGCGAAGCACTTCACCATTTGAAGGTAACCTGTTTCCCGTTAGGGGGCTTGGGTTGGCGTGTCCGATTAGCCATATCTCGGTCTTGGATCTCAGTGAGCTTGCGGTAGCCATCACGAGATGATCACGCGTTGAATGCGTGAAGGAGACTGATTGACTGAAGACTGTGACAGTGTGACTCACCACACTAACCCGGCGTTGCGCTGTTGCCAGATCTCAATGCTGAAAAGTAGTGAAAATATATACAATGAGAAGCAAATATTAATTATAAATATTTAAATTTATGAAATGCATAAATTATAGCAATATATATGCAGGGTTGGCTGGTTTAACCCAAATGGTTTAAACCATTGGTTTAAACCATGGTTTAAACCATTTAAAAAAAACATGTTTTTCTGGGGGGGGGGTTATAATTTCAATTTTTACAACACAAATTATTTAATTCATAAACTAATAGCTCTAAAACTAAAACTTATATTTATATTGATAAGACCTAAAAACCATCAGTTCAGGGTAGCCTAGTATGTACGGTAGTATATAATATAGCTACCTTGCACTAGCAGGCCTATTTAATAGTGGCATTGCACATAAAAGGATTGAAGTTACCTGTATCAATTACATTATAAACGCATGTAGTTACAAATATAAATGTTGTTATTAGGTTTATTTTCATTTTTGTGAAGTTAGCACTTCTTACATCTAACATCTTCCAATTAAAAAATGAGACAGTCAGCAATTCTAATTTCTGAGTACCAGTACCTAATTGAGTTATCTGAGTTGTTGTTTTTTTTAAAAACCATTGGTTTTTAGTTTTTTTTTAAAAACCATGGTTTTTTTCAACCCTGTATATATGTAATAGTGCCATGGTTACAGGTTTCCCAGAAAAATCCATTATTTCGAACACACGGTACAACAGAAACGGTCGATGCGGAACCTCTAAATATACTTCGATCGGGCTCAAACTTCATATTTAGGGTTTTCTCATCCAACCAAACAATATGACTAAGGCCCATTCGAAATTTCCAAATTCTAAAAACTGCCCCTATAGAGTGTGGCACCCTAGAGTACAGTTAATGTGGACGAAAGGGCTTTCTCAAAGACTTTCGTCTGTGTTCCACAGCTGGAACGTCTCTCTTGAGGTACCAGCAGTAGTCCGCGAGCATGTTCACATCCCAGCGGCCCTGGTACCTCTCTTCCATCACTCGAATATCCTGGTGGAAGCGCTCTTCTTGCTCCTCGCTGACATCACCGCAGTTGTCCGGAAAGTAGTCTAAATGCGAGCTGAGAAAATGCATCTTTATGGACATACGTGCACCAAGAGCCTGGAAGCTCTGCAGGAGCTCCTCGACAACACGTTCGTACTCTGGACTTCGGTGGTTGCCCAGAAAATTCGTGACAATGGACTTGAATGCGAGCCGGGCATTGATCTCATTGTCCTCCAGACTTTCGTCGAATTGAGCATCTTTCATTAGCTCCCTGATCTGAGGGCCGTCAAAAATACCTGCTTTCAGTTTGCCCTCACTGACGCGTGGAAATTTCTGATTCAGGAAAGCGAAAGCTCGGCTTTCTTTGTTGAGTGCTCTGACGAAATTCTTCATAAGTCCGAGCTTGATGTGCAGCGGCGGAAGTAGAATCATCTGCGGATTCACGAGAGCGTGTGACAGAACGTTGTGCGAACCTGGTTCCAGGCCACGTCTTGCTGGCCAGTCGCGTTGTACGTAGTGTTGCTTGTCTGCTCGGCTGTCCCACAGACAGAGAAAATAGGGGTATTTGGTGTAGCCGCCTTGTAGACCCAGCACTAGGGCTATAACCTATAAATAAATATAATATATATATATATATATGTGTGTAATATTTATATATATATATATATACAGGGCGTCCCAAAAAAATGTGTATACACACTTTAAATAATTATAAAGGCAGTGTTTATTAAAATACATTTCATTTTCAAAATGTAATAGAATCTACAGACATTATTTAATTGTTTTTTCAACGCCTGTTTTCAAACTGACGTCCGTTCTGGTCCAGGCACTGCTGATAACGCGAAGCAATGGAATCGCAAACATCACGAAACATTTCGTTTGGTATTTGTGTGCATTCTCGTTCAATGGCTGCTCTCAATTCAGCGACTGTTGCAGGTTTTATAGCGTAGACATTGTCTTTTAAGTATCCCCATAAAAAAAAGTCTAGTGGTGTGAGGTCTGGTGAACGCGGAGGGTATTCTACGAAACCCCTTCGTCCAATCGACATCCACATCGTGCCAAGTACCACTCGCAATACTCCACTCTTCGGTCCGGATCATCTTCATTAATAGCATGGACTAATCTTGGAATGTAACTTTTCCATTGACAGCGCTTCAAAATGCGTTGGACAGACGATTCTGAAATTCCTACCTCACGACTCGCTTGCTGCACAGATTTTCTTGGACTTTGGTGATACGTTTCCAGTACTCTTTCTTGCTTTGTGGGGCTTGTCGATGTCCGTGGTCTTCCGGAACGCTTCTTGTGGACATTCTGAACAGTTCCATCGGCTTCAAACTTATCTCTAATTCGAGTGATGGTAAGTCGCGTTGGTGGATCTGTTTGAAACTCCCTCCTAAACTGTCTTTGCACTTCAACTGCGTTTTCACACTTCCAGTAGCATTTTAGAATGAATTTCCTTTGTTCAAAGCTTAGTCTGACTGCCATTATTAATTCTAATGGGTTTAACTTGGAAAGAAAGAAACATCAATTGAGCTATCAGCTGTTAAAGTGTGTATACATTTTTTGGGGATGCCCTGTATATATATATATATATATATATATATATATATATATATATATATATATAAGAGAGGAGGGGCGACAAGCTTGACCTTCGCGAAATGAGAAATCATCGCGCGGAACCTTTGTAAGGTTGTAAGGTATATCAGGGCCTAAATATATATATATATATTTTTTTTTTTTCTAGACACGAACATACCTTTAGGTCTCCACATATCACCCAATTGTGATGTTTGTACTTCAAAGCAGTTAGCAAAAGCTCCATGTTACTATAACTTTCGGTCATCTGCACCGAGTGACCCACCGGAACAGACGCGCTCTTGTTACCATTGTAGAGTAGTACTGCTTTCAAGCTTCTGCTTGAGGAGTCGATGAAGAGCCGCCATTCTGTAGGGTCATACGCTAAACCCATAGCTGCAATGAGGCCGTTGACGTTGTTACAGTAAACCAGCGAAGCTTCTTCGTCCAACGTGAAATATTCTCGAAACTCTTCTTCGCGGCTGCGATACCAGAAGAATGTTGTTTCTGTAGCTAACAAACGATTTTCGCGAGGACGTGACCCTAGCAACTGAGCAGATTCTTTGGGCAAGCACAAATCTCTTGTCAAATCGTTCAACTCAGCTTGGCTCAAGAGTTTGGGTTGACTTGTCTCGGCAGTAGGTTGGTATGTACCAGATATGTCACCGTCATCCATTTCTTCATCTGAGTCGGACGACGAAACAAAGTTGTCGGGCGGTGTTGGAATTGGAATTTCTGGTCCATGAGGCACTGGCTTTATGGCAGATGGCACGTCTGGATACTTTACGTGTTGCTTGTTTTTTCGATTTATGCCTAAAAGGAAACAGATAAAGACATAAAGATAAGATAAAGACATATCTCATATATTGTCAGGCATATTTTTCTAAGTATAAAATGAAATTCATACTAAATTCATACTAACTTACCTTGTAGGTTTGTCATACAGAAATAACAGTCAGTAGTATAATCTCTTCCTTCCCTCCACACCATTGGGACACCAAAAGGTAGACACTCTACCTTCTTGTGGCTCCAGCGCCGCAGACTTTTAACGCACGTTTTGCAGCATATGTGAGGAGCAAAGGCTTTGTCCTGGTCACCAAGTTTAACTCCAAAGTAGGCGTGATAGCTTTTCCTCACAAAATGTGTGATGTTTGACTGCCGGTCTGACATAGTGACTTTACCACAGATGTAGCAGAACCTGTTTGGGTCATTCTTGCACATTCTATTCATGCTGAAAAACAGTAATGACAATCGTAATTAGAAATAAGTTGTGTCTGTTTATTATATAGAGCTTGGCTAACACTTGGCTAAAATGTAAGTCTGTTTTAAAAAAAATAAACTTGCTCATTTCATAACGATTATCTAATTTTTTTAAAATTGAGATAGCATAAAAACCTGACCTGATTAAGCAAAATGAGTTACATTTTTTAATTCAGCATGCAAAACTTATAAAAGGACAACTAAAAAAACCTTGCCCTCAAAAATGGCACAGACCAGTGTAATAACAGCAATGATAATAATAATAATAATAATAATAATAATAATAACAATAATAATAATTAATAATATAAAGTTTAAAAAATGTTACATGATTTTAAATTAAATGAATTATTGTATATTGATTAGGAAATAAATGGTGCTTAATAAAAAAAATATAGAAAAAGAATAGTTTACGAAATTAAAGGCGATTAATGGAATTAGCATTTTAAATAGTTCATAAAATTGATTACTATGTTAAAAATGACAGTAGTGAACTTATACACAGGGCCGGCGAGAGCTGCCACTGGCCCCGGGGAAGGATTGGTATATGGGCCCCCCTGTTTACTCAGTATTTTATTATGAATGTTTTTTGTGTGCGTAACGAGCAAACTGATTATATGTCCAAGTCACAATTCAGAACATACAGTATGATAATTTCTATAAAATGTATATTCATTAATTATATTTCCTCTCTGTTATTTAATCAATTGATTTATTAATATTTTTAGATTTTATCCCCACTCTTTCCGGGCACCCTAGAGGTAATGCAGTTTGATGCTCATTTTACAGCCAAGTAAAATGAGCCCTCTCGGCGGTCCTGCTTATACATCAGTAGAAGCTAATGAAGTGCTTTTTAGTGATTTGTGAAATACATTTAGTGATGAATCCTGCCTGATATGCATGGAAATTGCATTCCATACATCTGCTCCTTTGAAAGAGAGTGCATTTCCTGCAGTTTCTATTGTATAGTTAGATTTGTGTATAAAATCACTGGGCAGTCTGGTCTTATAACGATGATGTACAGTATTTGATGGTGGGTGGGGGGGATTGCTTTTTGAATGGGTGATGTTGAACATATTGACAGCAACATTAATGCTGTAATGCGATATAATAAATGTGGATGGATGAAGTAATAATATAGGCTAAGGAGTGCGTTTTGAGGAAGGTTTTTCTTAGTTTAAATAATATGAAAAGAAATCTTGATATTTTAGATGTGATATGTTGTACATGACTTCTGAATTTTAGTTTTCGTCTAAATTAATGCCAATACTTTAACCTCATTCATCCTTGCAAGAGTAGTACAGTATTCCCAATTTTTATTTGACAGTTTCTATTAATATGTTTTGGGGTAATAATCATATAAGATGACTTTGTCAGGTTCAATAAAAGTTTATTAGCACGCATCCAATTATATACAGTTTCTAATTGCCTGTTCGTTTCATTAATCAGAAAGTCTGCGTTATAATGGGAAGAAGAAATTGTGGTATTATCTGCTTATTGTACGCCATTTAATGTGGTTGAGAGATGAGAATCGTTGACGTGAATTAGAAATAATAATAGTCCAAGAATAGATCCTTGTGGTACTCCACTAGTTAGCATCGCCTTGTCGGATAAATTATCTTTTAATCTGATGTACTGATGGCAATTTGACAGATATGATTTAAACCAATCGAGAATATTTCCTCTTATTTCATATATGTAAAGTTTATTAAATAAGATTTCATGCGAAAGTGTACCAAATGCTTTTGACAAGTCAGTTTTTGCTGTTTAAGTTCTGATACACATTTTCTAATAGCTTGTTTATGGCATCTTCCGTTGTATGTTCACCTCTAAACCCAAATTGTGTTTTAGTTAAAATATCGTATTTGATTGAGAATTTAGTAAGTTTATTGTACACGATTTTTTCAAATACTTTACTTAAAGTTGGCAATACGGGAATGGGGTGATAATTGGATGTAGTGTTTGGGTTTTCCCACTTAAATATAGGGCATATTCTGGCTTCTTTTAAACTGTCAGGGAATACACCTCGTGTTACTAATTCATTCATTAGCTTACTGAGTGGTATTGCAACTTCATCTAATACTAATTTGTATATTTTTACCGAGATCGTATTGATGTCAGAATCTTCATGTTTAAGACTTTTTATTGTATTGTTAGAGAAATATCGTATGGTAGGACTGGATCAAAGAAAACTGAGTTTTGATTTGGTTGTGGCATATATTGTCAGTAATGAATGTCTGTAATTGGGATCGAGGCTGCAGTAGTGGAGCCGATATTTGCAAAGTTGTTTAATAAATTGGCTGTCTCTGGGGTCACTGTAAGAATTTCCACATTATGTGAGGGAGGGCACAAGATTTGATTTAAACTTCTTTGAGTTAATTAAATCTTTTAGAGTGTTCCATAGCTTTTTGAATTGGATTTTTGTTCATCATTTTTTTAACAATAATGATCTGCTTTTGCTTTTCTAATGACTGCATTAAGTCTGTTACAGTAATTTTTATATATCTGTTCGGTAATAATATCAGTTTTCCATAGTTTAAAGAGTGTATATATGCATTTCATACTCACAATGAGTGCTGGTGTGATCCTTTGGTTGTTGTATTTTCTACGGGAAGAGGTCGTTGGACAAAACATTCGATGAGGTCGATTGGAGAGAATACAAACAATGGTTGAAAAGTTGAGTGAAGAACACAAATCGAAGAATACAATCTAAACCGTTGATTTTCTTGTTTGAGTTTTGAGGGAATGAAATTAAGGGACATTCGCTTCTTGAAACGAACTTCTAATGGCACAAAGACGGATACCGTTTGACCATAGAAATGGTAGGTTGCATGGTTGTGATATATATCTGGAATACTGCTCCTAACATCCCCATATAAAAAAGAAGACATTAGTCAGCTAGAAGGGATTCAGAGAAACTTCACAGCTAATATCAATGGATGCAAAGAACTAAATTACTGGAAAAGATTACGTGAATTAAGTTCATATTCAGTGGAAAGAAGAAGAGAGAGGTACACTATTATTTACACTTGGAAAATAATGGAGAAAGTAGCCCCTAATCTTACTCTGAACCCTCTAAGCCCCAAACAACAGTGGAAAGTAGAAAAGGAAGACTGTACTGTGTTTCCAAATTAAAGGCTAGACAGGGAACATCCTCAGCCCTGAAAAAAAATGGTTTTGTTGTGAGAGGACCAATAATGTTTAATCAGCTGCCCAAAGAACTAAGGAACACGAGTGGTGTTGCGGTGGACATTTTCAAAAGAAGATTAGACGCCTGGCTCAGAACAATCCCCGATGAACCAGGCGTACCTGGCTATGTGAAGTGAAGAGTACAAGAAACCTACTTTCTACTTTACCAGGCCAACTCGAGAGGAGGGGCGACAAGCTTGACCTTCGTAAAATGAGGAATCATCGCACGGAACATTTGAAAGGTTGAAAGGAAAGGTGTATATACAGTATGTCCCACAAAAAAGTACACCCAACTTTAGATTGTACTAACTCCTCCAAAAATTGAGATATTTTGGATCTGTTTGTTTGATTTAATATAGCAAATTATTCTTTGTTAACTTTCAAATTTATTCATGTTTAAACGAATTTGTGTTTAAGCAATTGCTTTTTAACTGAAGGGTACAAAAAAAATGGATTGCGCAAAATTGGTCAATGAAAAAATAATGTGTGTGCTATCGATGTAATGAAAAGACAAATACATAATAATAGATACTTTAACATAATTTTAATAAGATACAAAGCAGATTTTTCTATTCCTTATTACAAAAGTTATGCTTAGTTTCGTTTTCTTTCAACATGACCGCCATTCCTATCGATACAAATCTGGAGTCGAGCTCTCATCTTCCCCATCACTCTTTTGATAAGATCTGGATTGTCTTTTAACAAGTTGATTTCAGCTGTGATGCGAGTCCTCAAATCATCTAAATTGATAGGTTGTGATGCAAATACTCTATTTTTCAAATGACCCCATAAAAAGTAATTACACGGGATCAAGTCAGGGCTTCTGGGAGGCCATTCAATGTTATGGTAGCAATTACTCTTTGGTGGAAGACTTCCTGCAAGCGTTAGTTCACAATAACTCTCCTGTGAGCAGGAGCTCCGTCTTGCACCCACCAAATACGATTAAATCGGTTTCCTTAAGCCTTATGGAAACCGATTTAATCGTATTTGGTGGGTGCAAGACGGAGCTCCTGCTCACAGGAGAGTTATTGTGAAGGAACGCTTGCAGGAAGTCTTCCACCAAAGAGTAATTGCTACAGGCCATGACATTGAATGGCCTCCCAGAAGCCCTGACTTGATTCCGTGTGATTACTTTTTATGGGGTCATTTGAAAAATAGAGTATTTGCATCACAAGCTATCAATTTAGATGATTTGAAGACTCGCATCACAGCTGAAATCAACTTGTTAAAAGACAATCCAGATCTTATCAAAAGAGTGATGGGGAAGATGAGAGCTCGACTCCAGATTTGTATCGATAGGAATGGCGGTCATGTTGAAAGAAAACGAAACTAAGCATAACTTTTGTAATAAGGAATAAAGAAAAATCTGCTTTGTATCTTATTAAAATTATGTTAAAGTATCTATTATTATGTATTTGTCTTTTCATTACATCGATAGCACACACATTATTTTTTCATTGACCAATTTTGCGCAATCCATTTTTTTGTACCCTTCAGTTAAAAAGCAGATGCTTAAACACTAATTCGTTTAAACATGAATAAATTTGAAAGTTAACAAAGAATAATTTGCTATATTAAATCAAACAAACAGATCCGAAATATCTCAATTTTTGGAGGAGTTAATACAATCTAAAGTTGGGTGTACTTTTTTGTGGGACATACTGTATATATCGTGCTGACCTGTTCATCTCAAACATCTGATTCATGATCTACAGATCTACAGAAGCTAAGGCTAACAAAGACCCTAAGATCCACTCTAAGGTTAGCCCGAGAGAAAGGAAAGAGTAGGGCGTTAAGAGAAGAAAATAAGGGGTTAAGTAAGTAGCAACACCTATCACTCATGGGTTAACATTCATTCAGAAAAAGAGAAAAAAGACTCACCATCATCATCCGCCGGCCACTGCCGACAAGTCAGAAAAATAGTCGGAGAGAATAGGAAAGGGGTGAAAGATGAAAAGAAGTAAAATAAGAACGCTGACAAACCATGCAAACACAGTTTTAACTCACTGTCATACCATGCAAACTACAGACATGCAAGTAAAGAGAGTTACAGACATGCAAGTAAGGAGAGGATAAGAAAAAAAAAAGTAGGTAAAGTTAAACAAAAAGTGGGTTAGTTTACTGTATGAGCTACATCTATGTTCGTGTTGGTCTAATTTTTTTTTTTATTGCTGGCATCACACGCTGGCATGTCACAAGCTGGCATTAATCGTCAGCAAACTCATCCTTGACCACCACCCCCAGAGCTCCTGTTGCTAATTGTTTCTTTTTAATTTTAAACAACGTTAATATTTTTAAAATGTCTGTCAAGACGGTTTTTAAACACATTAACGCTGGTAGCGTTCACGACTGACGCGGGAAGATTATTCCATTTATCAATTACTTTAAACGTAAAGAAGTTTTTAGCGATATTAGTAATGAAACGTCTGCCACGCAACTTAAATCCGTTATTACGAGTATTGCTATTATCGAAAGTGAACAGTTTGCCAAAATTTACGTTATCAATGTTATTAACGATTTTGGAAACTTCAATAAGCTCCCCCCTTAATCTCCTAGTTTCGAGTGAATGCAAGTCTAACTCTTTAATCCTATCTTCATAAGGCTTATTGCGCAATGACGGACTCAGTTTCGTGGCACGACGCTGAACCCTTTCTAACCTATCAATATCCTCGCGCAAATACGAGCACCAAAACTGAACGGCATATTCTAAACGAGGCCTGACTAGGGACTTGTAAAGGGGCAATATAATATCCTTTGATTTAAATTCGAAATTACGCGCTATGAAGCCTAACATCCTATTAGCTTTTGCGCAAGACTCCAGGCACTGGTTCCTAACCTTTAAATCCTTAGATACGCGTACACCTAAATCTACATCCTCGTCAACGCTCGCTAATTCTACCATCCATCGTGTACGTGTAATTATTGTTACGAGAACCTATATGCAAAACTTTACATTTGTCTACGTTAAATTGCATCTGCCACTTAACCGTCCACTCCATAATCCTATTTACATCGTCTTGGAGCCTATTTCTATCGTCCTCGTTAACAACCTTACCGCCTATTTTAGTATCGTCCGCGAATTTTGACACGTTACTAGTCAATCCTACATCTTTGTCGTTAATGTAGATTACGAATAACAATGGGCCTAACACTGAACCCTGTGGGACACCGCTACCTACATCCAACCACCCCGATTCACTATCATTATCTACGACCCTCTGTCTCCTAGCACGAAGCCATTCCTCTAACCAGTTAGCTACCTGACCGCGTATACCGTGCGCTTTAACCTTCGCAATTAATCTTCTATGCGGAACTGTATCGAACGCCTTTTTAAAATCTAAATAAATAACGTCAGCCGCTCTATGCCTATCGTATTCGCGCACTATTTCGTTATAAAATTCTAACAAATTACTTAAACAAGATCTATGGCGTCGAAACCCATGTTGACTACTATTAATCAAATCTCTACTTTCTAAGTGATCGATAATACGATCCCTAACTACGGATTCCAAAAGTTTACCGACATTTGACGTTAAGCTAATGGGCCTATAATTGCTAACTACGGTGCGGTCGCCTTTTTTAAAACTGGGCGTGACGTTAGCTAATTTGAAGTCTTCAGGAATAATCCCCGTTTCGAGTGACTGATTAAAAATCTTCGTTAAGGGGCCTACGATAACGTCTTTCAAATCTTTCAAATGCTTGGGATAAAAAGCGTCAGGGCCTGGAGCCTTGCTAACTTTTAGCCTCTCGATATAATGTGCAATCTCACCCTCGTAAACAGTTATTTCATCCAAAATAGTCTCGCTACTAAATGGAACGATATCGTCCACGTCGGGGACATTATTTACGTCTTCTACGGTAAAAACTGTCGCAAAAAAGTTATTGAAAATACCCGCCATCGCCTGAGCGTCAGAAGCTAAAGCGCCGTTAACATCCACTAGAGGGCCTATGCTATCTTTTATTGGCTTACGATCATTGACGTATTCAAAAAACTTTTTTGGATTATATTTACTAGCCGCAGCTATAAGTATCTCTAAATTACGCTTAGCATTCCTAACTGATCTTTTAACCTGACGTCTAAGCTCGATATATCTATTAAAGTTAGCTGCCGTGCCATTGCGCTTATTAAGTCTATACGCAATGTTACGCTCGTTTATGAACTCGCCTATTTCCCTAGTCCACCACTTGGGCCTACCATGATTTCTAGCGCGCTTGGGCCTACGAGGAATAGACTCCCTTTCAATATTCATAAAACTTTCTTTAAACGCCTCCCAATGCAAATTTGTGTCATTACCCATAAATAAGTTATCCCAGTCCACTACTCTCATCCTATCCGCAAAACTATCAGAATTAGACCTACGAAAATCTGGGACTTCTATTACGTTACTATCCTTAGTGTTTCCTATCAATAACTTAAACCTAAGAATTTGATGATCACTACATCCTAAACTCTCGCCTACTTCTAAACTATCGACTATATTTTCGCCGTTCGTCATCACCAAATCTAAAATATTGTCACCGCGCGTTGGTTCGGTAACTATCTGTCGTAAAATTTATCCTCCATGAACTCAATCAATCTCGAACCCTTCTCATTACCAGTAAACGTCTCGTAATTAACATTAGGGCAATTAAAGTCTCCGACAATTATACTATTCCGATTGTCAATAAAGTTACCAAGAAGTGAGTAAAATCTACTATCGGTGTCGAAGGGTTGAACGGGTGGTCTATAAACAACAAAATTAAAACTAATACTACGCGCCCTAACTTCAACGCATATCGCATTAATTGCTGCCGGAAAATCTATCTTAACCTCGATAGCCCTAATAGTCTAGGATCTGGCCCAGAGTTCGTATAAATTTCTGGGTGCAGAGGTTTTGACGACTGATCTAGACTAATTTTGGGGCGGAGAATCCGAATTTTTCTATGCCATCGCACCAAATTGGTGCGATGGCAAAAAATTGGCATAAATGGCCAAATTTTATCAGTTTTTCGTATTTTTGCCATATTCTTGAGTTGAAAAATTTTTTAAGGGCAATTTTTTGTTTGAGAATCTGTTTTTGTAACATACTGCTGCCTGAACCAAGAAAACTGACAAAAATGTAAAAAAATAGCAGCGAAAACAGTAAAAAATTAAGTAAATATTGTCAAAAAATCGCAAAAATGAAATTTTTCGCTATTTTGGTGCATAAACTAGCTCTAACCAATCATATCGAACTAAATAGTCAAGAAATTAGATATTAATAACTCTGCAAGAATTTATTAAAACAAAGTTTGCACAAATGTCTAAATTTCGGGTATAAATCGATAAAAATGGTTGTAAAATACTTGAAAAAATAGTCAAAATATAAAAAAATAGTACTAATTTTATGTTATTCTTAGGCTTGCTTGTTGTAAAATGCTTGAACTTCTTATAGAATCGATTTATTTGATTTCTTTAGAGTAACTAAGTCATATTTATTGTGTTTCAGGTTTAGTATTGGTAGTAGCTACAAATTGAGGATCCCTGTATTCATTATGTGATTCAACAGATGATAGATCATGGTAAGTAATAATCGAATTGAATATTTAAAACATAAATATAAAGACCAATGTGTTACAAATTAATTTTTTTATGTATAAAATAGAACCAGTTTATTATAATTGCAATTGCAAGAAATCTTAGTACATTTTATTTTTTCAGGATGTATGTCAACTTGTGCCAGAAAAGAATCATAGCTCAAACCTTGGTAAATGTATCTTGTGCCAGAAGAACAAAAGCCCAAGTGGAGAGAAATATTTGAGCAGCGGAGAACATGGAATAAAAAATTTGCTTCAGTTGGCTTCTGCGCACCCAAATGATGACAGAAGCAAGCGTTTGAAAGCTCTTACTGAGAGTCAGACTCCTTATATCCAGTATCACAGCACTTCGTGCTATGCAACATATAAAAAGTTCATTGAACGTAGCCAGAAGTCTAAAAATGCTGAATCTGAACCCTCCGATTCCTCCTTAGGGGAAGCATTAACTCCAGAAAATAGTTCAAGCAAAAGGATTAAAACACAGCATATCAAGGATATGAAAGTGTGTGTATTTTGTGGTTCAGCTTGAGTCAAATTGAAAGGTGGAAACATTGACCATGATTTGTTTCAGATATGTACTCCAGGTCGTGCCCAAAAGTTATTGAGTTATGCTCACTTGTTCCAAGACGATGTTTTTACCAGAGTAGCGATGTTGAACGAATACAAAGATGTATTCGCTGCAGATGTATTCTATCATAATAATTGTATAAAGAAGCATTTTGCAGCCTATGATCGCAGAATAGAGACGATTTTGGAAAACAGACAGCAAGAAAATGAAGTTATGGGTTCTACTGACATGGCTCAAGAAGCGTTTAATGATATAGTCTCAAAAATAGACTTCACAAGCTGTGGATACAGTGTCACCTACTTGAGACAAGAGATCAATAAAAAGCTGAACCAGGATGAATCTATCAGTAACTATTTGGTTAAGAGCCTGCTTATAGACAAAGTTAAGGACACCATTTATTTTACATATCCTAGCAACAAACGAAAATCCCAGATAGTTTATTCTGTCCAGATTGAGAGTGCAAGAATTGTTGAAACTTTGCGGAAATCATCCGTCGAAAACGTTGCTAAGGACCTAAGGAAAGAGTTAAAAACTTACAGTTTTGGTTTACGCTCTAGCTATTGTGATCCAAACGATCTTGATCTAGCCTCAAAACGCTTCCAAAATGAACGTCCTCCAATATGGATGGAATTTCTTTAGCATTTGTTTTCCACCCGGAATGTATCAGATAGCAACAATCAGTTGATGCTGAAGTGTGACACTATCTTCCAGATGTTGTTTTACATCCTTCATAATGGTTTGGAGCCCACCCCATTGCATGTCAGATTTGCTCAAACTATACATAACCTGTCACAGTCTAAAGATCTTATTGAAATTGCAAACAAACGGAGCATTTGTGTAGGATATCAAGAAGTTCGCAAAATAAATTTTGCACTAGCAAAACGTACAATATCTTTATGTGGTTCACATAGAGTTCCAGTTCCTCCAGTATTTGATCAAAACCATCCAATTCAAGCAGCAATGGATAATTTTGACACCTTGGAAAATACCTTGTCTGGAATTGGTTCGACACACGATACGGTGCTAGTTTTATTCCAAAATGCTCCATTAAGCTCTGCACCAACACAACAGCATACTAATAAGATCAGTGAAGCTCCAGAGTCAACCCTCCGGCTTGGCAAGTTACAAAGCGTTCTTCCTTGCCAAGAAATTATCTCGATTGGACCAAGACATGAACGAGGTACAATAATTCAAGATTTCCAAGTCTCTGAATACAAGGCAAACGATCATTTACTAGAGACTGTTAATCTCGACCATTTCCTGTGGTTTGTGATGCGATACAAACATAGAACAACCACAATACAGGGCTCTTCAACTAACTCAAATACTGATAATGATGACTTTGTTCCAAGCTTTGTTGCTTTCAAAAGCCCTTTTGTAGGAGATAGTTTGAAGCCTACAACTATTGCGTTCACTCCCATACTGCCATACAAAGCAACTGAATTTGATACCATTTTTACAACAATGATTAACTTTCAGGACGTGCTTAAGCAGCAAAATAAGCCATACGTTGCACTGTGGTGTGATGAAGGAGTTTATGCTATTGCGAAGGAAATTCAGCTCCTGAAGAAAGATCTGTTCAGCAATTTGTTTATCGGATTGGGTGGATTCCATTTTGAGAAGATTGTACTTGCTTGTATTGGATCTTATCTTCATATATCGGGAATTGAATCTATTTTGGTTGAAAGCGAATGTTTCGGGCCAGACACAGTAAAATCCGTTATGAATGGCAATCATTATGTGAGAGCCAAGCAAGGATTATCTTTCGTGCACGAAGCAATAACAAGCATTATGTTCGATGGGTTTTGAGTGTCGATGAACACCGTAACTTATGTCAAGATGCTGCAACTAAAATTTCAATTATGGTTGCAGAACAAGAGCAATGGGACGACTTTAAGTCTTCGATATATACTCTGTCTCAATCCTTTCAACAATATATAAAGCAGAGGTCTGATAGTAATGAAAACTTTCATTACTGGTATCATTTTACAAATAGATTGTATTCAATCATCAGAGATTTAACCTACTCAATGCGGGAAGGTGATTGGTCACTATTTCTTTCTTCCATACAGAGATCAATCTCACATGATCTTATCTCACAGTCTTTTACAACATGCAAACCTAAGAGTTTTATAAAATTAGCACTATTTTTTATATTTTGTCTATTTTTTCAAATATTCTACAACCATTTTTAATCATTGTAACCCAAAATTTAGACATTTGTACATGTTTCTGTGTTAGGAAATTTCAGTTGAGCTATTAATATCTAATTTCTTGACTATTTAGTTCGATAAGATTGGTTAGAGCTAGTTTATGCACCAAAATAGCCAAAAATTTCATTTTTGCGATTTTTTGACAATATTTACTTAATTTTTTAATATTTTTGCCGTTATTTTTTGACATTTTTGTCAGTTTTCTTGGTTCAGGCAGCAGTATGTTACAAACACAGATTCTCAAACAAACAATTGCCCTTAAAAAAAATTTCAACTCAAGAATATGACAAAAATATGAAAAAATTATAAAATTTTGCCATTTTTGCCAATTTTTTGCCATTTTGACCACTTTCGCACCAATTTGGTGCGATGGCATAGAAAAATTCGGATTCTACGCCCCCAAAATTAGTCTACATCAGTCGTCAAAACCTCTGCACCCAGAAATTTATACGAACTCTAGGGCAGATCGTGTACTATAAGGGAATTACGAATGTACAGCAAAACGCCGCCACCAAACCTATGTAACCTATCATTAGTAAAGAGTTTAAAACCCGTTATATCAAGTTCCCCCAACAAGTCCCGAGTCACGGTATTTAACCACGTTTCAGTGATAACAACTATATTGTAGTTGCTGGAATAAATTATCGCCTTAAATTCGTTTAATTTATTTCTAATACTACGCGCGTTACAATAAAAGACGTTTAAGTTATTTTTTACCACGGGCCGGCGTTTTAAACTATTTTTCACGTCGGGATCGCGTTCCCCGGACCCACAACGTTTAAAAAAGGCTTCGACCTATAGAGCTTTCGCACGTTTTCGTCTATTAACCTACCTAGCCTAGCATTACCCATTTCATTAAAATGCACCACATCTTTTATAAAAAGGCTAGGATCACTGAATTCGGACCACAGCTTTACGAAGGGTACATTTTCCTCAGCACAAATCTCTTCTAATTTATTATTCAAAAATATTGTTTTTGACGTAATCCTAAGACCCAACCCGTGCCTAGGGGTAATACCTAGAACTAAAGACCTATCTGACCTCGCCTTCAGGGACCCAATTAACCCCCTGTATCTCTCCAAAGGTCAGGCACTCTCGTATCGGGCCTATACGAGTCGTTGCCTCCTACCATCGTCACCAACATCGAGTGACGGGAGGCAACGTCAATCCTATCCACTTCGTCTCTAACTCTGTCAACCCTGGCCCCTGGGAGACAGACCCTCCTCCTCTTGGTTGGCTGCCGTTGAACGAACTCTTTGTCCATGTGGCGTACTAAAGAGTCCGCAATTAAAATAGTTTCCCCTTCATTCACGTCCCTTTCCAAATGGGCGAAAGGGTTCGAAACCTCGATAGGGGGGGGGGGGATTCCTATCACCGAACATACGCGGCCTAGCTCCACCCTTAACTTCTCTAAATCCCTCCCCATCTACTACTCTCGGACCAACCTTAACCCCTTCCTCAACTCTATCCAACCTTCCCGACAAGCTACCTAAACTAGAAACTAGGTTACGCACCTCACCCTTCAAATTACTAACGTCTTCAACGTTAGTATTGGTTCGGCTTTCGTCAACCGTAGCCCTACCTACCCATGCCCTCATCAAGCGTTGCAAGTCTTTCCGTTACCTCGCGTACACTGCGTTTTATGTCAACTATTTCCTCCATTAACTAGCAAAAGAAACAAACTGATCTCTCGGTAATCGCCATAGGACCGCCGTTATAATCTTTAAATTCCGAATACCACCGGTTTACCCTACATCTAACACACGACGCTTTCTGCGACGGCATCGCGCAGTTAAAAATTAGTTTATAACGTCACAAGCTCAAATTAAATTAAGCCGGCACGCTATGAAAACTTCTAAATCGCTAAAAACCACTAATATTCAATTACTTAACTATGACAACGTGAATATAAACGCAAGTATATAAAATTCAAAACTTTCCAAAAGTAAAATTCTTAGCAATATGCAAAAGTAGATGCAATATCAGAGAGCTCAGGAAATGCGTCCGTTCAGTCCGTTCTGAATGATCTACAGATCTACAGATCTACAGAAGCTAAGGCTAACAAAGACCCTAAGATCCACTCTAAGGCTAGCCCGAGAGAAAGGAAAGAGTAGGGGGTTAAGAGAAGAGAATAAGGGGTTAAGTAAGGAGCAACACCTATCATTCGTGGGTTAACTTTCATTCAGAAAAAGAGAAAAAAGACTCACCATCATCATCCGCCGGCCACTGCTGACAAGTCAGAAAAATAGTCGGAGAAAATAGGAGAGGGGTGAAAGATGAAAAGAAGTAAAATAAGAACGCTCACAAACCATGCAAACATAGTCTTAACTCACAGTCATGCCATGCAAGCAAACTACAAACATGCAAGGAAAGATAGTTACAGACATGCAAAGAAAGGAGATAAGGAAAAAAAAAAAAATAGGTAAAGTTAAACAAAAAGTGGGTTAGTTTACGCTACGAACTACATCTACGTTCGTGTTAGTCTAATTTTTTTTTTTTTTTAATAATAATTTTATTGCTGGCATCACACGCTGGCATGTCACAAGCTGGCATTCATCGTCAACAGACTCATCCTCGAGCAACACCACCAGAGCTCCTGTTGTTAACTTTCTTTTTTAATTTAAAATTTTAAACAACGTTAATATTTTTAAAATGTCTGTCAAGGCGGTTCTTAAACACATTAACGCTGGTAGAATGAACGACTGACGTGGGAAGATTATTCCATTTATCAATTACTTTAAACGTAAAGAAGTTTTTAGCGATATTAGTAATGAAACGTCTGCCACGCAACTTAAATCCGTTATTGCGAGTATTACTGTTGTCGAAAGTGAACAATTTGTCAAAATTTACGTTATCGATGTTATTAATGATTTTGAAAACTTCAATAAGCTCCCCCCTTAATCTCCTAGTTTCGAGTGAATACAGGTCTAACTCTTTAATCCTATCTTCATAAGGCTTATTGCGCAATGACGGAATAAGCTTCGTGGCACGACGCTGAACCCTTTCTAACCTATCAATATCCTCACGCAAGTACGGGCACCAAAACTGAACGGCATATTCTAAATGAGGCCTGACTAGGGACTTGTAAAGGGGCAATATAATATCCTTCGATTTAAATTCGAAATTACGCGCTATGAAGCCTAACATCCTATTCGCTTTTGCGCAAGACTCCAGGCACTGGTTCCTAACCTTTAAATCTTTAGTTACGCGTACGCCTAAATCTACTTCCTCGTCAACGCTCGCTAACTCCCTATCATCCATCGTGTACGCGTAATTATTGTTGCGAGAACCTATATGCAAAACTTTACATTTATCTACGTTAAATTGCATCTGCCACTTATCTGTCCACTCCATAATCCTATCTACATCGTCTTGGATCCTATTTCTATCGTCCTCGTTAACAACCTTACCGCCTATTTTAGTATCGTCCGCGAATTTTGACACGTTACTAGTCAATCCTACATCAATGTCGTTAATGTAAATTACGAATAGCAATGGGCCTAACACTGAACCCTGTGGGACACCGCTACCTACATCTAACCACCCCGATTCACTACCATTAACTACGACCCTCTGCCTCCTAGCACGAAGCCATTCTTCTAACCAGTTAGCTACCTGACCGCGTATACCGTGCGCTTTAACCTTCGCAATTAGTCTCCTATGCGGAACTGTATCGAACGCCTTTTTAAAATCTAAATGACTTTACTTATATTGGGGATAATGTAAGTTAGTAAGTTTGGTAAAATTCAAATAGAGTTGCCAGATACTACTAGAGAGATATTTTCTGCCAGCATAGAGACAAAGACATTCTGTTGGTTTTGAGATTCTGTTGGTTTTGGAGGGTTATTGAGTACCTTGACTGTGCAGTGAGTGTCGGCTTCATTCAGATAATTGTTCATTTTTTAATATATTCAAATAGCATTTAAGTGTGAATTAAATTCTGGGTAAAATGACGGAATTTTTCATTTGTAATTTGTATTATAAATTTTAAATTTTAGTAGTGGTTAACACGTCGAGCACCAAATAGGAAGGACGATCGTTCGAGTGTATTCAGAGTTCATTTAATATATATATATATATATATATATATATATATATATATATATATATATATATATGTGTGTGTGTGTGTGTATATATGTGTGTGTGTGTATATATATGTGTGTGTGTGTGTATATATATATATATATATATATATATATATATATATAATATATATATATGGCATGAATTTCACTCTTAAACTCGTGAAATAAATGAATGATGCAGAACCACAAGGAAAAGGAAAAATGATTCTAAGGTCTTTTGTGTATTCAACAGTACACTTCGTCAGGGAATGAAGGGAAAAGGCAAGAAGGCAAAATTGCATGCCTATGTACATCAAAACAAAATAGTAAAAAAGAGATATTCCTTTCAATTATATCTTTGTTTTAAATGAGAACTTTAGGACTCTCCCACTTAATAGTATGATTACATCTTTACATATGGTTAAACAATGCATTAGAATTTTTTGCTGTTCTCCATGCATATTTATGTTGCTTTACTCTGATATCAAAAGTCTTCCCCGTTTCACCTATATAAACTGAATTACACTGTGTACATCCGATTGAATACACACCGTCAACAGAACTATCCTGGCTATTCTTTATTATGCGAGATTTAACCGTATGATTATACTTAAAGACTACGTTCATGCCAATTGTTTTAAGTAAGGTCGGAAGATATTAAAAATTTACGTGGTAAGGTAAGCTAAAGATATTTTTGTGATCGAATTCATTTACAATTACACTACTATAATGCGAGGTTTACTGCTGAATACATGAAAGACCTTGGAATCATTTTTCCTCTTCTTTGTAGGTTTGCATTATATTTATATATATATATATATATATATATATATATATATATATATATATATATATATATTAGCTCTCGAATGATTAGATTATGTTCATCGAAATTTAGATTGATAAGTTTTCTGTGAAGTACCATTTTGTGTTTATTAACATCTTGAACTTTGATTATATAATATATATATATATATATATATATATATATATATATATATATATATATATATATAATATATATATTATATATATATGTTACAGGGAAACTGTGTGACTAGGGATTTCATGAAATCCCTAAAATGTTCAGGGATTTCATATAAGGTTAAGTCGTGATACTTTCGTTAAAACTAACGAAAATATCACGACTTAACTTTACATGAAATCCCTGAACATTTTAGGGATTTCATGAAATTCCAAGTTACACAAATTCCCTATAACCTATATACCGAAACAATCTTTAATTTCATTGTACCTTTGCATAAGATTTAATTTTGTGTGTCTCAGTTCGATAACTCACGAATAAAACATTCAGAAATTATATCTTCTTCCCTTCATCAGCTGTGCTTTTTTTTATGAGAGATCGCGTGACACTCCAAACCACAAGTGGTCCTACATTACTTTTATTTTTGCAGACGCACGAATCGCTCAACACACGAAGTGAAAATTTTCTTTAATCAAATTTTTTTTATATAGTGTTAAAAATTATTTGTTACTTTTAAAGTAAAGTTTTATATATTTTTTCATAATATTCTAGTAATTGATATAGCGTTATATAAATGATAAGAATCGATTCTTGGAAATGATAAAGTTATCCTTCATGTCTTCCATTTAGTATATTTTGAGGAAAAAATCCCAAAGTTTTTAGATCCCTAAAGCGTCAACGCAGCTCTGTCTGCATTTCTATAACCAAACGTAAGCTTCAGAGCCATCCTCCTGTAACGCCTTCTCTTCCTTCCTTAACCTGCACTCCTCGGGTTTACCAGGAGTGACCCACGTCCGTCTCGCATTCCCCATTCAAACGTTCACAACCTGTCTCAAAAGGATGTGCGAAACAACACGCCGGGTTTAATGGCGTTTATGTATTGTGAAATGGGTGAAATAATTAAAGTTGGTCGGTCATAATTATTTCATTTTTTATTTCAATTCATAAATATTTCTTACTTTGTGACTTTACTAAACACTAAAATTAATTAAGTCATTTGAAGAAACAGTACATTTTTCTTTGATCTTCAAATTATTAAATGAAAAACCCCATTTTGTTTTCATATCGTCGCTTCTTAGGGTTGCCAACAAATTCTTAATTTTATCACGCAATAATAATAACTTGTGCGGTTGTTGAATCACTTTTGTAACGACAAAGGTTATGAAATAGAGAGGGACACTTACGACCTTATACTGATACTATATATATATATAATAATATATATATAATAATATATATATATATATATATATGGTGCGAGAAAAGTCTTTAAGGATTTTATACATACAAATAATTTGTTAATAAATAAATTTCAATGATATCACTGTAGTGCAGGAGTTCTTAACCTCTAGGTCGCGACCAAAACTTCGGTCATTAAATTGTCATTTATCATTTATTTATGTTATCCCTAATCATTTTACCATTATTATTTATCTTCTTATCTATTACGAGTGAACCGTTTGAAGGCATTTGTCGCCGAGCTAGCACCGAGACCAGAATTGGGATCGCAGCCTAAAAAGGTTAAGAATCCCTGCAGTGTAGTGTATGCGATACTTTTCAAAGCAACTACACAAGGCCAAGAATGACCCTTGGCTAGAACAGGAAGGTCCTAGGGCAGACCTAGGCCCTAGTCCCAATTAGCGTCATGTCGGTGAGGATGGAATACAGCAATAAAGAAAAAATGTATCTTGTATCGTGGACTGTTTCTTATAATAATGATTGTGAAGAAAATTTGCGTTTATTTCAACAAAAATATAATAAACCACCACCAAATGCAACCACTCTTCGATACTGGAAGCTGAACCTTTTGGAAACAGGGAACCTGGTAAAAGATCGTCTAAGAAGCGGAAGGCTAGTCAAGGCGACAGGAGACAACAACAAAGAAAATGTCCTCGCCAGTTTTCAAGTCGATCCAACAACTTCAACGAGAAAAGTCGCACAAGAATTGGGTATTTCCAAATTTTCAACAGCAAAAATATTGAAATCACAGAGGTACCACGATTACAAACCCATTTACTCTCAGTTCATATATACGATGATGATTGTGATAGACGGCTGCAGTTTAATGGAACAATGAGACAAAAGTTCACCAGTGATCCAGATTTCCTTGGAAAGATCAAATTTTCATATGAATGTGTCTTCGGTTTAACGAGTAGAGGAAACGAACACACCGTTCACTAATGGGCGAAAAAATCCCAAAATAGAATTGGGAAACCCGTTAAAACTACTACACTAACAGTTTGGGAGTGCATTAGTTATTCAGGACTCATTTCCTTTGAGATACGATGGATGGAAAACGCTATTGCCAGGTATTGAGAGACAAAGTTTTGCCAAAGTTTACTAATAGCGTTGGCAGGAATTGACTTTATTAACATGATGGAACGCCGCCACATTACTCTGCAGCTGCCCGTGAGATTCTGGATAAGAACGTTGAAGGAAGATGGCTTGGATGGCGAGGTCCCATCGAGTAAGAATCAATGTCTCAAATGTCATTTCTTAAAAAAATTTCATCGATGCAAAATTTTAATTTTTCTATTATGTTTTTGTTTAGTGTTAAACTTACTACAAAGACTAATCTATTACGTCAATAAGTTGTTTTATTCACCTCTAACAGAAGGTATGGGGAAACCTAACTCGTGTACTTTTGCTTAAAAAACGAAACAGGCATAAATTAATAATAAATTAAGTCGAACATAACAATATATATGTATATATGAGAGGGAGGGAGAAAGCTTGAAAGAAAAGATCCCGATAGCAGAATTGGGAAAAGTAGTATAGCCGCAAAAGGGGAGAGTGCAAGAATGTTGCAAGTGATTACGTAATGTTGCAAAGGGGTGGGGGTGTTGCAAAGGGGGGTGGGGTGTTGCAAAAAAAAGGAAAAAAAAGAAGAAAAAAAGAGTACTGGCCTTTGTTGCCAACCGGCGTTGCAAGGGGCATGCAACTTGGAGGCGGAGTTCTCCCCTAAGCTATTCCCCGCAAAGGGCCAGAAAGGAGAGAAAGGAGGAGAGGTGTTCACCTGGCAGGAGCCAAGTGCATATTAAGACTTCAGCCGAGTAGGCGTTGTTTTATAGGCTCCTAATCAGCCAGTTGGCTTAGAAGGCGTAAATGGCTGAGCCAAGGGGGGGTAGGGGTACACCTGCAGGAGAGAGAGAGAGAGTAGTTGCCTTTGATTGCAAGGCATGCAACTTGGAGGCGGAGTTCTCCCCCAAGCTATTTTCGTTTACCTAACCTAAGAGGCCTCTAAGGGGTCTTCCCAAAGGGCCAGAAAGAGAAGGACCAGAGGTCCTTGCTCGGCTGGGAGCCGAGCTTGTAATGACTCCGTCAGTCGTCTCTCGGTCTTTTATAAACCTCTATTCTGGCTGAGTTGCCAGATAGCGCCATGTATTCAGTTGCCAGATAGCGCCATGTATTCCAGATAGCAAAAACCATATATTAATCATCCATTTAAATAGTGTACCACAATATATATTTATATGATGGTAGATGAATCCAATTAAATTCTGTTTATTAAATAAATAATTTTTACACACTTAATTTTTATTATAAATATTTAAGTCAAGAATAACGAAACGAAATGAAAATTTATGAAACACACGAGCCTCATTCACCCCCAATCCCCTGCGAAGAAAATTGAAAAAAAACGAAATTTAAAGAAATTAATCAACTGAAATTAGCCAAAACACAATCCGCTATAACGGGGTCGGTTTCGAAGAACACCTGCTGGTTGAGAGACCTTCCCCCAATCCCTGATAAGTCTCCCTTCACTCCAAACGAAATGAAAATTTATGAAACACACGAGCCTCATTCACCCCCAATCCCCTGCGAAGAAAATTGAAAAAAACGAAATTTAAAGAAATTAATCAACTGAAATTAGCCAAAACACAATCCGCTATAACGGGGTCGGTTTCGAAGAACACCTGATGGTTGAGAGACCTTCCTCCCAATCCCTGATAAGTCTCCCTTCACTCCAAACGAAATGAAAATTTATGAAACACACGATTGTCATTCTCCAAACCCGTATATATATATATATATATATATATATATATATATATATATAATAAACGAATAAACAACTCGTGCACACACACAAACACACACACACGAGGGAAAGGAGACTCTGTGTCAATTCGATTCACCTATTGCCAGAGGCGATTTTTTTTCTGACCATAATTTTTACCTTTCTCCCAGACAGCTTGAAAAAGTCCTCTCCACTCCATTTCTTAGATATACCCACAATTAATATATATATATATGTGTGTGTATATATATATATATATATATATAAATATAAATAGAGAGAGAGAGAGAGAGAGAGAGAGAGTTTTGTTCAAATAAAGGAATATGCTTGTACCTTTTGCCATCAAGTTCCATTCTCGTAACCTAGAATTTTTCTATCACCCATAGTTTTCGAGAAAATAATATTTCCATTTACTCAGTTTTCCAAAAATATTATTTAAAATTAAGTGTACTAATTTAAATTTACTCTCTTTTTTCCAGGTTAACAATACCCACAATTATAATAAATAATAATCGAATTACGGACGATTGTTCGAACACAATTGTTCGAACACAATTGTTCGAAAACCATAGTTCGAAAAACAGTTGTTCGAAGCAACAATTATTCGACGTTATAATTGTTCGAATGAACAACCAACTAAATAAAATCTTAGTTGCCAAGACGCAAATACGAAGACGTAAATAAGAAGGTTAGCCTCTTCATTTAAACTATAACATTTATAGTGCTGCAGTTAAACCACCCTTAAAATGGCAGAGTTTGTTTCTAGTGAGAAAGGAAAGCCAATGCTCTTAGTGAATGGGTTTTTATATGTAAGAGACCTAACCTAACCTAACCTAACCTAACTATAATTTGCAACTATAGTTTACCTTGACTTTCATATGCTTCTATCCTGTTTTATTAATAAAGATTTTTAACTTTGAATACCGTATGAATAAAGATTTTTAACTTTTAATGTTTTTTATACTTTTTGTTTATCGAACTATGGTTTTCGAGTAATTGTGTTCAAACAATTGTGTAGAGGACCTGCATTGTCTATAAGGGGAAACTCTGAGTAAATGGAAATATTATTTTCTCGAAAACTATGGGTGATAGAAAAATTCTGAAACCGGAATCAGCATCAAAAGTTCTAGAAGAAACACCAAATAATTTTCCAGAAATGTTGTACCCTAGCGTAATTTCTCGCCGAATTGGAAAGGTTTTCACTCCACCTCAGACCCACAGTTTAACGTTGAAACCGAATGCTCTTTTAAAAATATAATTAGGATATATTTCTTTATATCCTCTCGATTACATTAGTGACTAATGATGCGGGAAACACTGAGTAAATGGAAGTATTATTTTCTCGAAAACTATGGGTGATAGAAAAATCTGAAACCATATTTGGAATCAGTATCAAAAGTCCTATAAGAATCACTAAATAAGTTTCAAAGGAGTAATACGAGCATTAAATCTATTAGTGAAAATATAAAGATGCAATTACTCGTCCGGACCCGTTATAGCGGATTGGTACACATCATAGCTCAACCCAGCTACACCGGCAGCCAATCACGACGAACATCTGGTCTTTTGGGGCGGAGCTTGGCGATTGTTCATATAAAAGGGGATATTTTTCAGTTTGGAGTAACAGTAGCTATTTTCGCGTCAGTGAATAATCATTCCCTCCACCATGGACCTGTACGTCTCCCCAGATTTGTATGAAGAAGGTGACACTGCAGCATTAACGGCAATTAATCTTTTTAACGCGATTGACCGTGATGAATTATTTCCAACGCAAACCGTTGAAGATATTTGCAGTGACGCTCCTTACAATCCGACGCAAGGTACTACCATAGAAATGTAAGTGTCTATAATTCGATTTTATATATATGGAGGGGATGTAGTATCTCGTCAAATATTTCATCCTTTAAGGTCCGATGAGGATTTGACACGTGTTATACAATCTTTTGAAGAATCTCGTGTCATGAATACGGAGGATATACTGAACAGTCAGCAACGTCACACATCCTCCACCATGGACCTGTACGCTCCCGAGAAGAGATGGATCACCACCACCACACTCTGCGCGCTTCAAAATCAATTATTATGTAAGGCTGTCGCGTTCGGGGAATAAATTCGCAAAGGGTTTTGAGCAAGGATGGACACGCGAGATTTTTAAAGTTAGGGCTATGAGACCTAAAGGTGAGATAATCATGTATTACCTTGAAGATTTGAATGGGGAAGAAATCTCAGGAGGTTTTTACCGCGAGGAATTGCAGAAAGTTGCGTTTAATTTAGAAAAAAATGTTTTTAAAATTGAGAAAATTTTAGGAAGCAAAGGTTCAGGAAAGAGAAAAATGTACCTGGTGAAATGGCTAGGGTACCCATAAAGCTTCAACACCTATATAAAAGCTGATGCAATAATGAAGCTTAAATAGTATGCAACATGGCTCCTAACCATTTCTACGTCACACTCCCGTCCTCCTCGTCCCTCTCTGTACACCCTAACAACACACTAGCCAACTTTGTAACAGAGCTCCACAAGCACATTGAATTGGGTCGTGATTCGTATGAGGTGGGGATATGCGAAATTCAGCTGGACACCATCTTTTTAAATATTGAACATAAAGAACCCGTTTTTACGATTCTTAGAGACATTGACGAGTGTGAAAAAGCTGGGGTAGCTATGGATGAAACTATGCGTATCGCTCGGACTAAGGTTGCACGGTATTACAGTACAGAAGTAAGACTAGGACCGGGTCCATATGGTTCGGCCGAGGATGTTGTGAGAGGCTTAAACGTAAGTTTAAGAAACTCAAACCTTACGAATGATTTAGTATACGAAATCGTAAACAACCCTGCACATACACTAATCCTAAAATCAAAGACTAACAGACGTATTAAAGACCATAAAAAGTTCCAAATTCTAACCAATGGTCGATATAGCGCAGCCTTCCAAAGAGACACATTTCACGAGACACAGCATGACTTGTCCAGATTAATGTATCAGTTGAAGATGGAGAAATTGGCTGAAAGGTCCCCAGACATGTGCTATATTTACAGTAATATAGTGGAGCACCAGTTTGTTGGGGATACCCAGGCGCGCCTGCTGTGCATTGCTCACATCCCCAACCATAGAGGAAGGAGTTTGAGTATTACATATGACAGACCCCATTATGTGAATGTCGCAACTAATTTAATAACCAATATCTCAATATATATAAGAACGATTGAGGGTGAAAACTTCCCATTCGGTAACGGGAGCTTAACAGTGAAGCTACACTTTCGACGCACTGAGTTATAATGGATAGAAAGCCTTTCACCGTCTATCGAGGGGTGCGATACCAGCGCGGTAGTGGACTCGGGTCCATTTTTTCATCCATACTACGTACGGCTGTTCCTTTGCTGAAGAGGGGGGCCAGATACCTTGGAAGGAAAGCGCTACAATCAGGTATTAACACTGCAGAAGACATATTGGCCGGGGCTAAACCTAAAGAAGCTCTAAAAAAACATTTAAAGCGTACACGGGACGAAATCATCAAAGATGCAAAGAGAAAAATGCGTGGTGGCGGGAAGAAGAAGAAGAGGGCTACCCGGAAGAAGAAGGGGTCACGTGGTATTAAACGTAAAAGGCTATCAAAAAAGAAGTGCTGTAAGCGAATGAAACCTATGGTTGACCACTTTTTTGACTGATATAAGCTAAGGACATTGATCTCATGAATCATAGTTTGTTTACCACTTGTCGAGAGAGGAGTCACTATTTCGCCATGGCACGCTTCATCCACCCATGTAGTTCACAATGCTGTAAATCGGAGCTGTCCCTTTTTCAGCTGCCTCCAACCGAAGTTTCTATTGAGCACAGTGACTTTATTACAATTAACCCTTTAAACACAATTAGTTCCCCGAGTGCACCTATAGAATTCGTGATACCCAGCTCAGGTCCTTACTTTTTTGATCCAAGCTGTGTGCACATGTACGCTAAGCTACGTACAGCCCATTCTGATGGAACGGTCTGCGATGACAAATATGCTGTATACCCTGAAACAAACTTTCTGCACTCCATATTCAACCAGTGTGACGTATATTTAAATCAGACCAACATATCGGCAGGCACGGGGTACTATCATCTACGAGCCTATCTGGAATATGTCCTCAACTTTTCCAAAGAAGCGAAGGCTACCTTTTTAAGTGCCGAGGGATATTATCAAACTAAAGATGAAAGTAGTATAAAGGACAAATTTAAAAATTCTAAAAAGAAAATATACGAGTGTTTTGGACGGTTGCACACAGATTTCACTTTCCAGGAGAAGTTGCTTGTCAACGGGTGGATATGAAAATAAAGCTCACCCGCACGAGTCCTGAGATCTGCTTAAATCTGGATGCTGATCAAGAGGAGGGTGCAAAGCCCGTTGTGGTTCACATTATGGACACATACCTCCGCGTACGGCGAGTGAAATTAAGTTCACCAAAACAACTAGAAATTGAGAAAAATTTACTAAACGCTACAGTGAAATATCCTATTAACAGAGTGCAAATCAAACTATATACGGTTCCTGCAGGGTTGGCATCGAAGCAGATAGAAAACATTGCCCTGGAAATCTTCCTAAAAGGATATTAATCGGTATGCAGGACCATGCTTCGGTGAATGGAAAATATAAAAAGAGTGCCTTTAAATTCGAGAATTTCGGACTTAAAAATATAACTCTATACGTTAATGGCACTGCTTTGGGTGGAACAATGGGTACGGACTATTCATCAGACGCTGTGTTACCTCTTTGTGCCAGAGCCTATAGTAATCTGACCCATATTGCAGGTGATTGTGATGAGCTTGGTAATGGGGTAACGCAGGAAGAATTCATTGATCAATTTAACCTTTATCCGTTTGACATTACACCTGACTTATCTGCTAGCGTAAATACCCATTTAACCCCACAGCAGAGCGGAAACATCTCAGTGCGGCTGGAATTCGCCAAGCCTATAGACGCTCCTATTAGTGTACTAGTATATCTCGAATCGCAAGCCCTAATAATAGAAGTAGATAGATTTAGGAGCGTTATCACTGACTTTTAAAATGGATGCTAATACACTTCAGAAAGTAATGGAACGAGTCACACGTTCCAAATTTATCGGCGTGTTTGCGAAGAATGAAACATTGAGTTTGCCAAGTACGCGAGAATGCGGTAGTCTTATTGTGAACACAGATGTCATCGGTAATGAAGGGATTCACTGGATCGCTGTCTATTTTAAAAATAGACAGCGCCTGTACTATTTTGATTCACTCGGTACTCAACCCTGGAGTGACCCTATTATTGTAAAATTTCTCGCTCAGTTACATATTCCCGAAGTTGTATGGAACCCATTTCGTATACAAGGATATTTTAGTAATGTTTGCGGAATGTACTGCGTCTCATTTCTCACGCATATGTCATGTGATAAAGAATTTATAAATTTTTTAAATTTATTTGACCCGTGTCACACTCGCCGAAACGATGAAATGGTATGCAGACAGATAAAAATCCGTTTTCCAATTGTACGTACTCGTTGTATAGTATAATGTTTTGTTCGTATATTTGTAACGGTATATTCTGTAGTTGGTTATTGTACTGATTTCTTTCATTTAATAAATTTATGAAAATATATTGTTTCTTATCCCAAAAAGATCGAAAAACACTTACATTATTTCGGTGTGACATTGCTGACTGATCAGTATATCCTCCGTATTCATGACACGAGATTCTTCAAAAGATTGTATAACACGTGTCAAATCCTCATCGGACCTTAAAGGAATAATGTTCATTCTTTTAAAACATATACAGAGTATACAGACAGATCCCCATTATGTGAAGATATCTTTGGTTCATTTAAGAGGAATAACATTGATTGCCATAAAAAATTTCGATTTTAGCATAATGGGGATAAGAGTAAAACCAAATAACATTGATTGACATAAAAAATTTTTGGCGAGTATTAAATATCATTTGACGAGATAACAACTATCCATATATATAAAATCGAATTATAGACACTTACATTTCTATGGTAGTCCCTTGCGTCGGATTGTAAGGAGCGTCACTGCAAATATCTTCTACGGTTTGCGTTGGAAATAATCATCACGGTCAATCGCGTTAAAAAAAGACTAATTGTCGGTAATGCTGCAGTGTCACTTTCTTCATACAAATCTGGGGAGACGTACAGGTCCATGGTGGAGGGAATGATTATTCACTGACGCGAAAATAGCTACTGTTACTCCAAACTGAAAAATATCCCCTTTTATATGCACAATCGCCAAGCTCCGCCCCAAAAGATCAGATGTTCGTCGTGATTGGCTGCCGGTGTAGCTGGGTGGAGCTATGATGTGTACCAATCCGCTATAACGGGTCCGGACGAGTAATTGCATCTTTATATTTTCACTAATAGATTTAATGCTCGTATTACTCCTTTGAAAATTATTTGGTGATTCTTATAGAGCTTTTCATACTGATTCCAAATATGGTTTCAGAATGTTTCTATCACCCATAGTTTTCGAGAATATAATATTTCCATTTACTCAGAGTTTCCCGCATCATTAGTCACTAATTAATCGAGAGGATATAAAGAAATATATCCTAATTATATTTTTAAAAGAGCATTCGGTCTCAACGTTAAACTGTGGGTCTGAGGTGGAGTGAAAACCTTTCCAATTCGGCGAGAAATTGCGCTAGGGTACAACATTTCTGGAAAACTATTTGGTGATTCTTATAGAACTTTTGATACTGATTCCGGTTTCAGAATTTTTCTATCACCCATAGTTTTCGAGAAAATAATATTTCCATTTACTCAGAGTTTCCCCTTATAGACAATGCAGGTCCTGTACACAATTGTTTGAACACAATTACTCGAAAACCATAGTTCGATAATCAAAAAGTGTTAAAAAACATTAAAAGTTAAAAATCTTTATTCATACGTTATTCAAAGTTAAAAATCTTTATTAATAAAACAGGATAGAAGCATATGAAAGTCAAGGTAAACTATAGTTGCAAATTATAGTTAGGTTAGGTTAGGTTAGGTTAGGTTAGGTCTCTTACATATAAAAACCCATTCACTAAGAGCATTGGCTTTCCTTTCTCACTAGAAACAAACTCTGCCATTTTAAGGGTGGTTTAACTGCAGCACTATAAATGTTATAGTTTAAATGAAGTGGCTAACCTTCTTATTTACGTCTTCGTATTTGCGTCTTGGCAACTAAGATTTTATTTAGTTGGTTGTTCATTCGAACAATTATAACGTCGAATAATTGTTGCTTCGAACCACTGTTTTTCGAACTATGGTTTTCGAACAATTGTGTTCGAACAATTGTGTTCGAACAATCGTCCGTAATTCGATTATTATTTATTATAATTGTGGGTATAGTTAACCTGGAAAAAAGAGAGTAAATTTAAATTAGTACACTTAATTTTAAATAATATTTTGGAAAACTGAGTAAATGGAAATATTATTTTCTCGAAAACTATGGGTGATAGAAAAATTCTAGGTTACGTGAATGGAACTTGCTGGCAAAAGGTACAAGCATATTCCTTTATTTGAACAAAACTCTCTCTCTCTCTCTCTCTCTCTCTCTCTCTATATATATATATATATATATATATATATATATATATATATAATTGTGGGTATATCTAAGAAATGGAGTGAAGAGAGGACTTGTTCAAGCTGTCTGGGAGAAAGGTAAAAATTATGGTCAGAAAAAAAATCGCCTCTGGCAATAGGTGAATCGAATTGACACAGAGTCTCCTTTTCCTCGTGTGTGTGTGTGTGTGTGTGTGTTTCATAAATTTTCATTTCGTTTGGAGTGAAGGGAGACTTATCAGGGATTGGGAGGAAGGTCTCTCAACCATCAGGTGTTCTTCGAAACCGACCCCGTTATAGCGGATTGTGTTTTAGCTAATTTCAATTGATTAATTTCTTTAAATTTCGTTTTTTCAATTTTCTTCGCATGGGATTGGGGGGAATTTGGCTCGTGCGTTTCATAAATTTTCATTTCGTTTGGAGTGAAGGGAGACTTATCAGGGATTGGGGGGAAGGTCTCTCAACCAGCAGGTGTTCTTCGAAACCGACCCCGTTATAGCGGATTGTGTTTTGGCTAATTTCAGTTGATTAATTTCTTTAAATTTCGTTTTTTTCAATTTTCTTCGCAGGGGATTGGGGGTGAATGAGGCTCGTGTGTTTCATAAATTTTCATTTCGTTTCGTTATTCGTGACTTAAATATTTATAATAAAAATTAAGTGTGTAAAAATTATTTATTTAATAAACAGAATTTAATTGGATTCATCTACCGTCATATAAATATATATTGTGGTACACTATTTAAGTGGATGATTAATATATGGTTTTTGCTATCTGGAATACATGGCGCTATCTGGCAACTGAATACATGGCGCTATCTGGCAACTCAGCCGGAATAGAGGTTTATAAAAGACCGAGAGACGACTGACGGAGTCATTACAAGCTCGGCTCCCAGCCGAGCAAGGACCTCTGGTCCTTCTCTTTCTGGCCCTTTGGGAAAACCCCTTAGAGGCCTCTTAGGTTAGGTAAACGAAAATAGCTTGGGGGAGAACTCCGCCTCCAAGTTGCATGCCTTGCAATCAAAGGCAACTACTCTCTCTCTCTCTCTCTCTCTCTCTCTCTCCTGGTGGTGTACCCCTACCCCCCTTGGCTCAGCCATTTACGCCTTCTAAGCCAACTGGCTGATTAGGAGCCTATAAAACAACGCCTACTCGGCTGAAGTCTTACTATGCACTTGGCTCCTGCCAGGTGAACACCTCTCCTCCTTTCCCTCCTCCTTTCTCTCCTTTCTGGCCCTTTGCGGGGAATAGCTTGGGGGAGAACTCCGCCTCCAAGTTGCATGCCTTGCAATCAAAGGCAACTACTCTCTCTCTCTCTCTCTCTCCTGCAGCTCCGGCTCCGGCTCCGCCTCCAAGTTGCATGCCCCTTGCAACCCCGGTTGGCAACAAAGGCCAGTACTCTTTTTTTTTCCTCTTTTTTTGCAACACCCCCACCCCCTTTGCAACATTACATAATAACTTGCAACATTCTTGCACTCTCCCCTTTTGCGGCTATACTACTGGAAATTACTGGAAGGTGTGTGTGTATATATATATATATATATATATATGAAAATTATTTCACGAAAGTAACACGTGAAAAATATTTATGATGAATAAAACCACGAAGGAAAGGAAACAGAATGGTGCTGAAGCGCTTTCGTCATTAGACGAAAGCGCTTGAGCACCATTCTGTGTTTCCTTTCGTTCGTGGTTTTATTCATCATATATATATATATATATATATATATATATATATATATATATATTCTGCTATAAAAATTATTTCTCGCTTATAATTAGACTTTTGGTGAGTATTTTTTACATATTAAAAAATGGAAAAAATAAAGTTGAAACTTTAAATGTAAGTTGAGATAAAAAGCATTCTTGCCAAATTTCAGAATAAGTGAACAGCCCGTTTTGGAGATTCAGTTTCAAATTCACACTTTCCTTAACATTAGGTAAAGTTTGGAAATTTTTGGACCTTTTTAAAGTCCACAAAATTTTAAGTTTACGGTCTAAGATTCCTTTTATTCTATTTTTATCGGTTGATAATAACTTTCGCAATCTTAGAATCAAGATGGCGAAGAAGCTCGTGAGCGGTCACACCGTTGAAGAGTTTAAAGGAGAAGAAGGAGAACTCCTAAAGAAAAGGCACTTCTTGTTTACCGATGGTGTTATGAGGCTTCATCCCGGGGGTTGGGTCCTTCCTACCAACTTTATCAAATACTCAGAACTCGTCTATAATTTCGAGGTAAGTTTAATGACTGGTTTCAATCTTAGATGTTAGAAAATTAATTCCTTCTTGAAATTTTGTTCACACTCTGTAGGAATGAAGAGGTATGACACTCAGCCTATGACAGTCATCCTTCTTTGTTATATGTCAACAAGAGGGTTTCATAATGCTGCCTATAAACGTTAAAAGAATGAAGCAGCAGAAGACTACGATTGGAATTAATGCAAAAATAACACTGTAGAGGGAGGAATTAAATATTAGAATTAAAAAAGAAAGACAAAAAATTTTGAAAGAGGGCAGAATGTATGTTAATGAAGGTTCCTCTATAATACGAAAGAAAACTTCGATTAGGATTGCAGTGAAGGTGTAGTTGCCAAGTGACGTCATGTTCTAATTGTGCAATTTAGCTCCATCAATAACAACCAGGTTTACGTGACAGAAGAATTACTTTGTACGGTTGGCGACAACTTTTTTTTATATTGGGAGGAGGGGCGAGCGCCCACAACTCCCCTTCCCCTATATAAGAAGGAGAGTCAAAGTCGAAGTCTCTGAGGCCCACGATGCCATTTTATTTATTTTTTTTATAAACTTTTAAAAGACTGTGTCGTATGTAAAATGCATGTATGTGTAGTGAAGAATAAAGGGAGAAGTGTGTGTTTGAGAGCATGCTGGACTGCTTACAGGGTACATGAGACACGAAAAAAGGTCAGCTGAAGAGGAGTGAGAGAGGAAACGGGAGTTCCAGCACTCATGCTTAGGCATGAAATAACAAACACGCAAAATTTTATGACTCTAGAGTAATATCTTCTGTCCCCGAGAGAAGTCTAAATGTGGATTATAATTAGGTTAATGCGATGTTATAAGTACGATAAGTACTAAGTACAGCTCCTCGCTTGCTAATTTTATAAAATTAGCAACCCAGAACTCACCACGAGGAGGTGGCTGTACGTCGAGTTCCACCCTATCCAGCCCCAACCACCCTTCCTTTGGCTGCATGTCGATTTACATACGGTAATCTTTCTTAGAATCAAATCGTGGAATTTTTGTTCCGGAGTGAAGACGGGAGCGGATGAATCCGTCCCTCTCTTCTATTCCACTTACACTGGCAGAGGCTTCGGTTACTAATTTGATGAGTCTCTCGACCGCTTGAGTATGACAAGGGAATAGTAGGATCAGTCCATCAGGCTGGTCTCCCGTCTCAACAAACTCTTTTATTCGGGTATCAGGTATTGTTTTTGTAACGGGGGGTTCGGTCATCTCAGCCGTTTGCCAGTTGATCATTTCGTAATAGTTTTGACTATCGTAGAGCAGCTCAGGCATGGCGAAGGCTCGAATTTCCCCCGCTGGTGATTGTTTTGATCGTGCTTTTAATATTCTTCTCCATCCCAATTCTCTTATGTGTTGCTCATCGGCATGTAGCATGGAGATCAAAATATTTTCTGGGTGAGCAAAGAAAAAATTTCTACGGAGGACTTTGTTGGCGATTGTCTTAGATCTTTGATGCATGGTCTGAGAGAGACGCATCATTTCGAAAAAATGTTTTGCGCCCTCAGTGAAACTGGAGTTTTTCTTTATCTTAAACCAAATTGGTGCGTAAACTGTCATAATGAATCGCACAATTTCGTTGAAGGTGCTGGAGGGTTCACTCGTTGAAACCTAGAGGCGCAGAAATCTATTTGCTGTTGTCAGCCACCTGGAATGCGCCATCTTACCTGGATTTCGAGCCGCGAGAGCTGAAGAGCAGCTACCGCTCGACACTGCTCTGTAGATGCCTAACAAATATTTCTGGTCAGTGCTCAACTCGGCATCATCTATGTCAATGTCGGGAGATGGAATGGCATCGAATTCTGTAATTGGAAGTTTTTCGCAGTCGTTCAGTTGTTTTCCAACTGGTCCAGTAAAGCCCATTGGTCCAGTTGTTTTGCCGTCCAAGTCTTGAATGAGGTGTCGCAGTGATAATTCATTACCGTGTAATAGGCATATGATCCACTGAACTGGCCTTTGTAGTTTCATTTCAATCATACGAATGGCTCTACTCTTTCGACCCGTGTTCACTGCGGTACCATCACAGCCGATAGCCACAATGTCGTCCGTGCTAATATTGTTAGTCTCTAGAAAGTTGATGATACCTGATGTTATTGCAGTGGCAGAACCTGATGCAGGAGTGAAATGCCCCATGTACTGGGATTCTGGTTCTTGAACTAAAACTATATGCTCTTCTACCACAGTCCTTCTATGCTTCACATTGTCTATTTCTTCTTGTGTCATTGTTTTATCTTTACGTCCGTCAAAGAAAATGCCCTGTAATGGAGCGTGATCTTGTCATCTTGCTGATGCTCAGAACGAACTCTTTTTCTGGCTCTTCTTATCTTATTTCGATCAATCACTGAACTGACATCATCATCTCGTATCCAGCCAACATCCTCTAACAACGAAGAAGCAATAAATGAAGCAGCTCTGTCTGAGACGCCCGTACGATCACAAGCTTCAGCAAGTACCTGGAGTTTCATTCGTGTTTTTTCCTTCATGTCATATAAATTACCTATTTTTTCAACATTTGACGTTGTTGCCGGGGGCAAAAGATATTAACGTAGGACAACGCGCTTGGAAAAACGATCATATGAGGTCTTTTTCATCGACTTTATAGTTATTAGGAATAATTTTGATGCATATTGAAATATTTTAAAAATTATAAGAAAAATACGTTTTTGACTACTAAAATATGATTTTCATCGCTCTGCCGGGGGCAGAAGATGATTACCTATTAAGCTAAGATTTTGCAGAGGCTATTTTCTCATGCATGCGCAAGTTCTTGTCTCTATTAGAATATGGAAATCGAAAAAAATGTAAAATCGATCCACCCTAAGTCCCACATGAAGTACTTCCCTCGTCGATTGGTGTCTGCAACCTCCTCCTTCATTTGCAATCTTATGATCGCATATGATCTTGGAACTCATTTCCTTTGTGGTTACCATGGTAACAAACTTTAACACACACACACACACACACGTGTATATATATATATATATATATATATATACACACACAGTGCTTTCGAAAAGTCTCTCCTGTTAAAGGCATAGGAAATTGAAAAAGTACAATGTTTTCATTGAACCATGATTTAGTGATTTTATTACATAACCTTTTGATTTTACAGCATGTGTTGAAAGTGTTTTCCACCATTTTGCAGGCACAGAGCAACTCGTCTACACTTGTTGTCAAATACTTTTGACAACAAGCATTTTACGTGTTACACGTATTTGAAGTGGCTATATTTTTTAAATGAATTTACATTCCTATTGATTTGGAGATAATAAATTGTAGGATTCTAAATATCGCTGTATTCTATTTTTTACAATTTTTTCATAAACTTTTCTGAACACAGATAACACAGGTCAACAAAAAAAAAAAATTTTTTCGTTGCCAAGGAAATTCGTACGAATTTAGGGTATTTTGGGGTTGCTGAATTCCAAAATGAAAGTAGTTTTTCCGATTTGGCTCTAGTTCTTGAGATAATGAATACCCTCAATTAATAGGAAACGTAACCATAACGCGTGCATATGGGAAACTACCGGAACATTCTAGATGGTGAGACCGAATAAAATGCCATTATGTATTTCATGTGTTTACTTTTGTATGATTTGAAACAATTTCAATGCGATTTGTAAGTAGGCTCCGCCTGAACATTAAATTTTTTGCATCTTTACGTGTTTCAATGGGGTACCAATTATCTCATAAATTAGAGCCAATCTAGCAAAACCGATGTCATATTCGGAATCAGCACCACAAAGTTACCCCAAAATCACTCTAATATGATTGGCAATAAAATGAGTGTTGACCAGTGTAATGAATACACCGACCTGTAAATAATTAGATGCTAGTGCAGGATTACTCCCTCCATTAAAAAGGGGTGTTATACAACCAATTTTTAGTGTTGATGGGAATATTCCTTTGGAAATATTTTGATTGATAATTCACTGGGGAACAAAAAAATTTTTTTTTCTTGGTGCCTGAGGTGTTGACATGGCTTCATCACGAAGAAAGTGTTTAAATCATCCAGATGTGTTTTGTTTTATCTGCGGAGAGTACACGTTCATTGAACAGAGAAAAACTATTACTGATTTTGTGAAAAAAGCTTATTTTGCCTATTTCAAAGTACAACTAGGGGACCAAGATAAGCCATGGGCTCCTCATGTTGTGTGTAAAACGTGTACGGAGCATCTGCGGCAATGGACCAACGGAAAGAGGAGGTGCCTGAAATTTGGTATACCAATGGTATGGAGAGAACAGAGAAACCACAGTGATGACTGTTACTTTTGTTTGGTGAATATAAAGGGCATCAATGGACGTAACCGGAGTAAATGGACGTATCCTGACATAGACTCAGCTAGACGGCCTGTTTCACATTCAGATGAGATACCTGTCCCATCATTCAGCCATCTTCCAGAGCTCCCTCAAGAAGATGATGAATCTGCTACTGACAAAGCAAGCATATGTAGGCAAAATGACAGTGATTTCGAAGGACCGTCATCAGTTGCAGAAGGTTTTAGTCAACACGAATTAAACGACCTCATAAGGGACTTAAGTCTTTCGAAGAAATCGTCTGAATTGTTAGCTTCCCGGCTGGGAGAAAAAAATTTACTGCTGCCGGGAACCAAAATCACGTTATATCGTGACAGAGAAAAGGATTTACTGCCCTTCTTCTCAAAAGAGAACGATTTAGTTTTCTGCAACAATGTGCGCGGATTGCTGATGAAAATGGGCATATCGGAATACACACCAAGTGAATGGCGATTATTCATAGATAGCTCCAAACGGAACCTAAAATGTGTTCTTCTACACAACGGCAACATATACAGATCAATCCCAATTGGTCACTCAGTCGGTATGAGAGAAGAGCACGGGACAGTCGCCCTAGTCCTAGAAAAGATATCATACCGAGACCACCAATGGGTGATCTGTGTGGATCTGAAGATGGTGAATTTTCTCCTGGGCCAGCAGAGCGGGTACACCAAGTACCCGTGCTTTATATGTCTCTGGGACAGTAGAGCTAAAGATGAACACTGGGTGAGAAGACAGTGGCCTCTGAGAGAAAACATGGTGGTTGGAGAAAAAAATATCATCAAAGAAGCTTTGGTTGACAGAGAAAGGATCATATTGCCACCACTGCACATCAAACTAAACTAGGTTTGATGAAACAATTTATAAAGGCTTTGAACAGAGATGGGACGTGTTTTGGCTACATATGTAGAAAATTTCCTGCGCTGAGCATGGAAAAGCTGAAGGCAGGTATTTTCGATGGACCGCAAATCCGGGAACTCATAAAAGACCCGCGTTTCCAAGATTCAATGGACAACATTGAGGCACGTGCGTGGTCATCGTTTAGTATGGTTGTGAAGAATTTCCTTGGGAACTATAAGGCCGATAACTACGGTGAACTAGTGGAGAATATGCTCTCTTCTTTTTGTAAACTTGGCTGTAAAATGAGCATCAAACTGCATTACCTCCACAGTCATTTGGATCGTTTCCCAGATAACCTCGGTGATCTAAGCGAGGAACAGGGTGAACGATTTCACCAAGAACTAAGGACCATGGAAGAACGGTACCGCGGACGATGGGATACTCACATGATGGCAGATTACTGCTGGAGCATCCAACGCGAATGTCCTGGCACATCTCATCGCAAGAAATCTCAGAAACGCGGTTTATGTGAGATGTCTCAATGAAAGAACTTTTTTTGACGTTCGTGTCTCAAGCTTGTTTGAATTTAATAAATATTTTTCGTACCTTATGCTTGTTTGATGTTAATACACTATTTTTGCTGACATTCATCATACTTTTGTATTCAATTGACAACAACAGTGATTGCCAGTCAGCAATTATATAATATTATATACATTATATAGAAATATATAGAGATATATATATCATATCTTGATAAGCAGAGCTGATGGAGAAAAACTAATGTCATTTTTAGAATCAGCGACCTCAATATACCCAGAAACAGGTCTAACATCTAAGTCACCAAAAGTTGTGTTCCCCAGTGATAATTGTAACCAAAGTTACAAATATCTTCTTTAACAAGCTTCAATATTGGTACAGGAATGTTATGAATGTTATTTTTTTATTACTTTTCGCGAGTAATTGTACGACTTTTCATACACATTTTATCAGATGTATCTTATCATACATATTTGTCAACGCTCAACATAACTATTGAAGTTGATGTTGAATAAACTTTATTGAGAAAATAAATACAATTTTACAATTTTGTTTTTTAACAAATAATTGTGAAATTGGACTATATACTTTACTTTATTTCGCCCTTATGCTTTAGGCTTTACTGGGCTCTTACTTGATGAGACAGTTATTATTATTATTATTATATAAATCATGAAAAATATTATTAATTAGGATATATATTAATCTTAAGTTATTATTATAAGTATAAAAAATAATAAAATACTAATAATAATAATAATAATCTTTACTGAGAAAGAACACATTACATAAGACATACATTACATCCATATAGGTTTACACAATGTTGGCATTACTGTTTAATTTTGTATTTTTCAGTAACAAGTAGTTTAATTACAGTATTCTTATTTGAATATGCCGTTGGGAACCATGACAGCTTTTCAGGCAAAAATCTTTGAGATTCATTTTTATTTTTACGAAGGAAACCAAGAAATGTAGATAGAATTAGTGGAAAATAAAAGAGAGTGGCATTTAGTTAACTCTGTCATTACAAATGAAAACTGAAATAATCTTTGAAATAATAGAAAAGGAAGAGGTAAACAATACGGTAGGATAATAATAGAAATAATAGAAAAGAAAAATGGTAAACGATAAGGTAAACAGAACATGTTGAAATGCCGATAATAATTAATTTCTGATATTACAAATTATAAATGATGATACAATCTTAGAGATACAGAAATACAGATAAATGAGGCATATCATAACTTTGGCGTAATATAATGGAAACTTTTAACATATAATATATATAGCTTGTGATTGTATGCAATTTAAGTTTGCGAATTTTGCATATATAACACTGGTATGAATATGAAATCTTTTTGTCTGCTGTGAGGGTTTTTTCAGCTCATATTATATAATTCGACCATGCTGAATTCGAAAATGACATTGATTTTCCTCAATCAGGTCAGGTTTTTTCTCTATTGGCCATTTATTATAAGTCCAATTTTATCCCCAAATTTATTGATTTTTTTAGCTTAAACACTGTAGATACGAGTAATATTATAAGAACACTCGTGAAAAATGAAAACATTGTGTGAATAAATACTTTTATTCATACAATGATATGGAAAAAAGTTTATTGAGGAAGGAATGAAGTTTTTTTGGCTTTCCGTCTGTGTTTTTCTTCGGGCACGTCTCGCTTCAAACACCAGCAATAGTCCGCCAGCATATTGATATCCCAGTTTCCCTGGTACCTCTCTTCCATTATTTTGATATCTTGGTGAAATCGTTCACCCTGTTCCTCACTATAATCCCCGCAATTTTCAGGAAAATACTCCAAGTGGGACCACAAAAAGTGCATTTTTATGGACATGCGCGACCCATGAGCTTTGAAAGCTTCCATCAAGTTTTCGAGAAACGGACTCGTATTCTGGACTTCTACGCTTGCCAAGAAAATCAGTGACAACTGATTTGAATGCCTGCCAGGCATTCTTCTCAGTTGGAGTCATTGCGTTTTCGAACTGAGTATCCTTGATCAAAGTTCGAATTTGAGGACCATCAAAAACCCCAGCATTTAGTTTAGCATCAGATATATGAGGAAATTTACTCTCGAGATATCGGAATGCTGAACCCTCCTTATTCATTGATTTGATGAAATTTTTCATCAAGCCCAGCTTAATATGAAGTGGTGGGAGCAAAATTTTTGTTGGTGGTACAAGGGGCACTGAAACGACATTATGCGACCCAGGTTCAAAATTCTCTCTGGATGCCCATTCACGCTGTGCATAGTGCTTCTCATCCGCTCCGCTATCCCATTTGCAGAGGAAACATGGGTATTTCGTGTATCCCCCTTGCATTCCCAATACAAATGCCACAATCTGAAAAAAAATGAAAATATTTAAGAATTTAGAGAATTTGTTCTATCAGATAAAAAAATCTATGCATTGGACTGTATCACTTCTGTGGGGAAGTTAAGTGTTCTTATACGCTCTCAAATAACCTTTGGAAAAACAACATAGTCAATAGCAATAGTTTACTTATGATATTAGTATTACCTTCAAATCTCCACAGATCCTCCAGTTATGTTGGTCGTATACGAGAGCATCCAGTAAAATTTTCATGTTATCGTAGCTCTCAGTAAGTTGTACGGAATGTGCTACAGGGACTGATGCAACCCTATTCCCAATGTTGAGAAGTACTGCTTTCAAACTTCGTTTAGACGAGTCTATAAATAGCCTCCATTCTGATGCGTTATATGGCAGGCCCAAGGATTCGATTAGCCCCTCAACATTGCAGCAGTACACTAAGGAAGAGGTATTTTCGTGCACTGCAAAAAACTTGCGGAATTCTTCCTCTCGTTTCCTATACCAGGAGAATGTTGTTCCCGGAGCCAGCAAGTTGTCCTCTCGAAGTCGTGAGCCCAAGATCTCGGCAGCAGCTAATTTGGAAAGTCCTAAATCCCTGGTAAGATCATTAAGTTTGGCCTGGTTGAGAGGCCTCGGCTCATTTGAAGCGGTATTTTGAGGTATATACGACTGGGACTGGTCATTGGCATTGGTCATTGATTCATCATCAGAATCATCGAAGTCCAGGGTTTGAGGTGGGTCGGGTATTGGAATTCCAGGACCATGGGGTACAGGTCTCATAGCAGAAGGAATGTCAGGGTATACAACAATGTGTTTATTCTTCTTGTTAACTCCTGAAAATAGAAACACAGAAACATGGATATAAAACTTGCATATGAAATAGAAGAAGCATTCAGACAGTGGCGGCTCGTGAGGGAAGGCTGCGGTCTGTAAGATATGAAATAGGTCGATGGAGTCTGTATATTTTCTTTCTTTTCATTCATATTGTCCCTTCGGGGACAATATGAATGAAAAAGAAAGAAAATATACAATCATTGTATATGTAAATGTAACTTGTATAACAATATGTATGTGTAAATGTATTTTCTATAACAATATGTATATGTAAATGTATGATTACCATTATGGTGAATATTATGCTATATATGGTGAATATTACATTATGGTGAATATTATGTCAAGTTTCATACGAGGATTTCAAAATATTTAAGAAAAATAAATTTATAAGCCCACCTTGGAGGTTTGTCATGCAGAAATAGCAATCTGTCACGTGATCCTTTCCTTCTCTCCAAATCATGGGAATTCCAAAAGGCAAAGATTTCGCTCTGCCTTTGCTCCATCTTCTCAATTTTCAATGCACGTCTTGCAGCACATATGAGGGGCGAAATTTTTGTCCTGGTCCCCTAGCTTAATTCCAAAGTATGCTCTATACATTGTCTCCACAAATTTAGTGATTTGGGACTGGTTATTTGGCATGGTAACCGTCCCACATATGTAGCAGAATCTATTGGGATCATTTTTACACGCTCTATTCATTATGAAATATTTTATCTATATGCCTGAAAAGTAAAAAAAGATATTATACAAGTGAAACAAGTGAGATAGATGTTACTGTTCCAATTCCTCTTTGACAAAATCACAAAGTTCTATTTTACTTATGAGGCCATAGCCGGATAACCTGAGCTGATTGAGAAAAACGAATTGCAGATTCGAAATCAGCAGGAAAAACTCTATAAGAATCGCTTACAAAACCCTTGACAGCAAAATTGATGCATACCAGTGTAATAGGTGATTTTCATTGTTTAGTAATATTTACAAGTTGCAATATATACATGTACACACACACACACACACACACATATATATATATATATATATATATATATATATATATGCACACACACACACACACACATACATTAATAGGAGTTAATAAAGTGTTTCTTTAGTGAGTTGCGAAACGAAATTAACGATGGTGCTTGTCTGATAGTTATATGTATAGTGTTCCAGATATCTGCCCCTTTGTAAGAGAGAGCACTTCCTGCAATTTGCATGGAATCATTTGGTTTATGTAGGAAATCATTGGGAAGCCTTGTATGATGATTATGGATAGTCTGATGGGGGATAATCGCCCTGTGAATGGGCGAAGTATAGTTTCTATTATTAGCACCTTTGTACATACTGATACCGACAGTAAGTTTATACAGGGCATTTAGTTTTAAAATATTTAAATTTCTCAAGATGGAGAGGTATGAGAGCGTCTGTTATCATTGTTTGAGAGTTCGTAAGCACTTTTTATGGATTACTTCTAGCGGATATCGTATACAATTCTTTGTTCTATCCCATGCTGTGATTCCATATTATAAATGTGAATGAATAAATGAGTAATACAGTGTGAGGAGGGCATTTTGTGGATTTTTTTTTTTGGTTTAAATATTATGTAGAGAAATCTAAATATTTTTTATTTGATATGTTGTGTGTGGCTTTTGAAATTTAATTTTTAATCTAACTTGATGCCAAGAACTTTAACTTCATTTACTTTTGCAAGAGGAGTGTTTCCAATTATTAATGGTGTGTGAGCACATTTTCAGTTTTTTTAGTTACAGTTATATATGATGATTTTGTCAAGTTTAGTAAAAGCTTTTTTTGTACACATTTATTTATAGACATGATTTAATTGCCTGTTCACTTCGTTCATTAGGTAATTGATATCGTGGCGTGTAGAAGCGATTGTTGTATCATCTGCATACTGAATACAGTCTAATGTTGTTGATTGATACAAATTAATTACGTGCATTAAAAAGAGTAAGGGCCCGAGGATAGATCCTTGTGGAACCCCACTTTCCAATACAGCATATTCTGATGAAGTGTCATTTACTTTAGCATACTGGTGACGATTAGAGAGTTATGACTTAAACCAATTTTAGCATATTTCCCCTTATGCCATATGTGTTTAATTTATCTAGTAAGATACCTCGCGAGAGCGTATCAAAGGCTTTCGACAGGTCAAGAAAAACTAAGATTGTGTATTTTTTGTAGTTTGTTTTTATAGATATTTTCTAATAGCATGTTGATGGCGTCTTCTGTGGTGTGGCCTTCTCTAAACCCAATTGTGTTTTTGCTGGGATGTCGTATTTAGCTAAGAATTTGATTAGTCTACTCTATACGATTCTTTGAAATACTTCACTCAAAGTTGGTAAGACGGAGATTGGCCAGTAATGGCTTCCAGGGTAGTTAGTGTTCAATATGGTGTGTATATTTTTGGTACAATACATGTACGAACATTATAATTTTTTTTGTAACTTCTGCAAATGACAAAATTTATACTAAAGAAGGTAGACTTTTGAGTCATTGAGCAACCTCTAAATAATTTTGCATGGCTTAATTTTTCAGCAAAAGGCACCAAATAAAGGCTGAGTCCACTGGCATTTAAAAATTCTTTTTCGGCCTCTTATATTTGCATCCCCCAAATATATATATATATATGATGAATAAAACCACGAAGGGAAAAGAAACACAAAGTGGTGCTCAAGCGCTTTCGTCTAATGACATCATCAGGAACACTGGAGTGAAAGGAGAGTTCAAGACATATAGGTTACAAAATTATATATATATATATATATATATAATATATATATATATATATATATATATATATAATATATAGTAAGTGTAGAAAAAAATTGTGGGAGGAGCAAACACATTTGTACGGAAAACTGACAATTTTAGCACTTTGCGAAATTCAACATAAATTCAAATGGCTTGTTTCCAGCCAATTTTTTATAGTTATTGTCTGAATGGTACACAGGTCACAAAAGAATAAAGAAAAAAATAAATATAAATTGGAAAAAATTACAAAATAATGCCTTAGTGATATATAGGTCACAACGGAAATAAACATAAAGAAATAAACCAACAGATAAAAACAAAAATTGTAAGTGGAGTCTACAAATTGAAGCTCAAAAGGAAAGTTTACAATCAATTTAATAGATGATGCCAAAATGATATATATGTCACAAAGAAATAAAATAAAAAAAACCAAAAAAATAAATTGAAAAAAAATTGTGAGGCACACAAATTTATAAGGGAAAAAAATTACCAAAGGTTTTTTAGTTATTGTCTGAATCATACATAGGTCACAAAAGAATAAAAAAGTACAAATAAATATGAATTGGAAAAGAAAATGATGCCTGGATGACATATAAAGAACTATAAAAATATATACGACATATATAGGAAATAGATACGAAATATAAACGCAATATAAAAGGAATATATATATATATATACATAAGGGAAAAATACCAAAGGTTTTTATAGTTATTGTCTGAAAGATACGTAGGTCACAAAAGAATAAAGAAATAAAAATAAATATAAATTGGAAAAAATTACAAATAATGCCTCAATGATAAAAAAAAAAGAAGTATATACAACTACACATGTACACACACACACATATATATATATATATATATATATATATATATATATATATATATATATATATATAGTTGTATGTATTTCTTATTTTTTTTTTTATTTTTATATCATTGAAGCATTATTTGTAATTTTTTCCAATTTATATTTATTTTTATTTCTTTATTCTTTTGTGACCTACGTATCTTTCAGACAATAACTATAAAAACCTTTGGTATTTTTCCCTTATGTATTATATATATATATATATATATATATATATATATATATATATTGCGTTTATATTTCTTATATATGTCGTATATATTTTTATAGTTCTTTAGATATCATCCAGGCATCATTTTGTTTTCCAATTCATATTTATTTGTACTTTTTTATTCTTTTGTGACCTATGTATGATTCAGACAATAACTAAAAAATCTTTGGTAATTTTTTTCCCTTATAAATTTGTGTACCTCTCTTACAATTTATTTTTCAATTTATTTTTTGGTTTATTTCTTTATTTTATTTCTTTGTGACATATATATCATTTTGGCATCATCTATTAAATTGATTGTAAACTTTCCTTTTGAGCTTCAATTTGTAGATTCCACTTACAATTTTTGTTTTTATCTGTTGGTTTATTTCTTTGTTTATTTCGGTTGTGACCTATATATCACTAAGGCATTATTTTGTAATTTTTTCCAATTTATATTTATTTTCATTTCTTTATTCTTTTGTGACCTGTGTACCATTCAGACAATAACTATAAAAAATTGGCTGGAAACAAGCCATTTGAATTTATGTTGAATTTCGGGCAAAGTGCTAAAATTGTCAGTTTTCCGTACAAATGTGTTTGCTCCTCCCAAATTTTTATTTCTATACTTACTATATATATATATATATATATATATATATATATATATATATATATATATATATATATATATATATATATATATATATATATATATAAAATTTTGTAACCTATATATTGTCTTGAACTCTCCTTTCACTCCAGTGTTCCTAAGGATGTCATTAGACGAAAGCGCTTGAGCACCACTTTGTGTTTCTTTTCCCTTCGTGGTTTTATTCATCATAAATATTTTTCACGTGTCACTTTCGTGAAATAATTTTCATATACAGGGTGGGCCGTAAGTTTCCATACATAGGAAAAATTAAACGTTTGTTTTTATGTTTCAGATACCCTAAGAATATGCGTTTGACGTAAGATCTTGTTTACTGATGAAGCAAATTTTTACGTCAATGGAGAGGTTAATCGGCAAAACATACGTTATTGGAGTAATGCTAACCCTAACTGGCTGAGTCCGACGAAGATGCAAGGTGCCGGTAAAGTGATGGTGTGGGCCGGGATATGGGGTGACAGAATTATTGGACCAATTTTTGTCAGTGGAAATCTTAATGCCGAAAGGTATCTTAACATGTTGCAAGAAGAGATTTTCCCATCCCTGCTAAACGAGGAAGGTAACTTCCCAGTTTACTTCCAGCAAGATGGAGCTCCACCTCATTATGGTCTTCACGTGCGTCGGTATTTGGATCAGCAGTTTCCGGATGCTTGGATTGGTCGGCGTGGTCCTGTGGAGTGGCCTCCCAGATCCCCAGATCTCACCCCCCTTGATTTCTATCTTTGGGGGCACTTGAAGGCCATGGTGTATCAGGAAAAGATACGAGACATAAATCATCTAAAGGAACGTATCACCAACGCCATTACAAGCATAACGTCAACTGTGCTAATGCGTGTTCATCAACAGTGGGGAACACGTATTGAAATGTGTTTTCAAAACAATGGCAACCATGTAGAGCATATTATATAAATAAAAATGGTTGTCCATAAAAAAATGTTTATTTTTCCTATGTATGGAAACTTACGGCCCACCCTGTATAGTGTACATCTCTTTCGTTTCTGATGAATGTCGGTGAAACGTATGACGCATTATAGAAATCAAATTACTCTGGCAGAGGGAAAAGTAAAATTAAATTTTAGGCTTGCATCTAGTGTTATGGAATTCTATGATTCGAACTGGTATCATCCACTCGTATCTGTTAGATTTCCGTGTAAAGCATTTGAAGTCTGCTTAATCTAAGATACTCTTGCAGCGGCTGACAAAGAAATCATCAATTGCATCTTTACTAACCTTGTTAGTCAGAGATCAAAATATGTAAGTTGATCAGCCATGATCTTATAAAAATTTTATTGGTGAACAAGAACGCACCATCTTTTGAATGATTAAGGAATAAAATGTTATAAGGCATTTTGCTAATCTATACTTGAAACTTTTCTGGTAAATTCCACCTTTCGACAAAATAAATGCATACATGTCATGTTATAGATATATAGTATTATCCAAGGAGCTTATAAAAAGACTGGGGGCTCAATCTATAACACAGACCAGTGGTTCTTAACCCCTGGTTCGCGACCCAAAATTGGGTCGCCAAGCCATTTCGATTGGGTCGCAGCACAAAAAGGTTAAGAACCACTGGCATAGACTAAAGCTACTCTGTTTGGCCCGCCGCCATCGCTTGTCGCTTGTTTTTATTGTCGAAGACTAAAAGATTTTGTTTGGTAGTTTGTTTTTCGATATCGACCACGAAAACAAATGGGTAAACAAAATCCTTCTGCATCAAGAACCATCACAAAATGAAGTTATGCATCAGATAATAGTAAGAGAATGAAACTAAGGAACATAAATTGCTAAATTCATAAAAGAAAAAGAAGCATAGGCTATTTTAGCGTGTATTAATACACAAAATGTGCATTATTAAATTTTTTTTGTGTATCTTTAAAAATTATTTGGTGTATTATTAAATTTAACCCTATGTGGACATGTGTGACATTTCTATAACGTTTAAAATAATACATTAAAATATATAATATGAAAACTTTATCAACTGTGCGCTGAACTCATCAGATTCGTTACATTTCAAAAACTATATTTACATAGTGACAACTCAATCAACCTATTTTCTATTTTAGAATGATAAAATATATTTTAGTCTTATCCTCCGCGTGTCAGGGCCACAAGGCCTCTTTTTTTCAAAAGCCTACTGAATAGTTTCATGCGGCAAGAGTTCAACAGATGTCAGTTGTTGAAAAAAGGCAGAACACATCCATGGGTATTTACATATCGAAAGTTAATGAAAACTTAGCAAATAAAATTGTGGGACTTATGATCGAAGTTTATAATAATTCCAGCTTGGTCTTGGCCATCAATTCATATGACCAGTATAATAAGTTCTCCATTCAATATGGCTGCTGAGGTGAAGCCATTTGATCCACCAGTGGAAGAATTCAAATATATAACACCAATGCAGCATGCTAATCTATTGTATTTTATTGTACGAGCAGATAAACCTACGAGTAATTTACTTGAAGAAATCAAATCGGCAATTGCTGTATCAATTGCAAAATATGTCTCTGTTGATCAATTCCAGCTTGACAATAAATATGTCAAGTGCAAGCTAGTTCGTTCAGATGGGCAAGAGGAACACCTTTTCCTTGGATTTTCTGAATCTACTCAGCGGAAGACTGAAGGATATATATATATAAATATATATATATATATATATATATTAGCTGTGAAAGAAGCAGTCTCTTCTACTATTCCTTGGAAAGATCTTTTCAAGAAGGTCACATGTGTTGTCACAGATGGAGAGAGTCTCTACACAGGAGAACATGTGGGCCTGTGGAAAATGTTAGATAAGGAAAGGAAAATGGCTGAAACAAACCTTCTACTGATCAAAATTTGGTGTGGAGTTCATCGCTCAGATCTGGCCTTGGCAAAGACTCTAAAACTGTGAAGGAAGTGAATATGTTGATACAAGATGGCAGTGGTCTCTCAACATTTTTTCATACATCAGCAGTTCGCACCAAAGAACTGGAAAAGGTTGGAAAAGAAAAGAATTTAACAGTACATCATATTCTGAAATATTTTGAAGTTCGTTGTTCAGAATTCTCTTACAATCTTTTCAGCAGTATTCTATCATCATGCAGAGCAATCGTAGCATATTTAGAGCAGTCGGAAGATGCTTCTGCTCAGGGTCATCTGAAGAATCTTACTGATCTGAAAAAGTTGAACACAATGTGCATAGTTGCAGTCATTTTGTTTCTATATTCAAGATTTCAAAAGTCCCTGCAAGGCAATAAATGCACGTATTTTGATTGGGATAACAAAGTACAAAATCTGCTGGACAATCTAGACGCACTGAGGAGTCAATCGCTTCTTGGTGGATGAGAAAGTTCTTTTGAAGAAAATTTAGATGAGGACAACTTGACATTCATTGGCATCCAGCTGAATGACAAAAAGAGCAGAGTGGGCCATCAGTTAGTTACAACAGCAACACGCGATTTCAAAGCTGTACGATATGAAATTATTGAATCCTTGATAAACTTCCTAAAAGAAAGATATGCTTTTGATTCTGATCGTTTAAAGTTGTTGAGCACCTTGAGAAATTTAGATTCCTCAGTGACTGACTTACCATTGAATGGATGCCACGCTTTCATTACTCCGGATCTTGACTTAGCAACATTTGCACTGCAGTATAAAGATGCCTGTACATTACCCGGTGTTTCAAGTATTAGGACTTCAAACCAGATGAAAAGACTTCTGCAGTTAGAAAATCAGAAATTTGATGTGCTGATCATTGCACGTGGTCAGATTGTTGCAGCAAAACCGCATTCAGCAAATGTGGAAAGATTTATTAAGTCTTATAATGTTCTTAAAACAGCTGATCGTTCACAGCTGTCTTCAGATGTCCTCATGAACTATCTTTATGTTAGGCATAACATGCCAATTGTGTCACACTTTGATCGAAGAAATGTGGTGTTGCTATGGTTGACTGACAAAGTAAGAAGAGATGTAGAACCAACAAAGCACAAGACTCAACGATGGTATGGGCCAATGTTTTTCGAAGCGTCAGATATTAAAACAGTTACCAGTACTAAAAAAATTATGTTCTAATTTTGAATATATTACTAATTTTGAAAGTCTGACTCGTTTTTATTTGTACTTTGTCACAGGTGTGTATTTTTTAAATTTCCTTAGAATAGCCTATGAAAAGAAGACGAATAAATTCATAAAACAATAAAACAAACATCCGTTAATGAGCATAAACATTAAATAAAAATGCATTGGAATTAATCGTTTTAATGCAGTATAAACGGGTGCTGTTTAAAAATCTTCAAATATTAAACTTTAGTTAACCTTTAAACGCTTTCTTTGGTTTGACAACAAAGGGAAGCAGATACTGTTGTAAAGTTTTGACTGAATTTTCTAGATTTTCAAATATTACATTTTCCTTATAGTTCCCTACAAATTCCAGTATAATTTATTTTATAGATTGCTTTTGCCAATTAACTACTGTTTGAATAATCTTTTATGAATCTCTTCGTATATTTATAACTTCCTGAATTTATCAATCTATCCTGATTAATTTCATTCTTTTATTCTTTCATAGATAAACATTTGTACAATTAATTTAGTTTATCACTCATCACCTATACATGTACAACGGGAGGCATCCGTGACCTGTATTGCGAACACCAAGATGACAGGGGGGGGGGGCAACTTGCTTCAAGCTGTAGCACTGTCAGTGCCGTTTCTAGCATTTCTGGGTCCCTAGACAAGTTTCTTTAGGGGCCCCGAACCCCATTAGCTGATCATTTGCCAGATATGCATCAAACCATCTGCTTTATATCCGGATAATGTGATATATGTCAGGTTGTAACATAAATTCTGCTCGATTAGAAAACGGACGATAGATAATAGAATAACCTCAAGATAATGTGAAATAGTTTTAGAAATGTTGCAAAATACACGCGGCGACAGGTTCGCACAGGTTTCATCACGATACAGAATGATACAGAAGGAAAAGTAGGAAAAGTAGGAAAAGTAGTGAAGGTTGGAAAATGGGTTCCGCATGATTTGTCACAAGCGAATTTTCAACATCGAATCGATATTTGCACATCACTGCATTCTCGGCAACTGCAGGCACCGTTTTTGAATCGGATCGTCACTGGGGCTGAAAAATGGGTCCTATATAACAATATTAAGCGTCGACATCAGTGGCTTAGCCGTGAAACAAAGCCTGAACCTCAGCCAAGGAATGGACCACATCCAAAGAAAATTTTGCTATGCGTTTGGCGAGATATGCAAGGAAATATTCATTTTGAGCTTCTGCCAGATAACCAAACAATCACAGCTGAAGTCTACTGCCAACAACTCCAACGATTGAAGCTGTCATTACGAGAAAAACGTCCTGCATTAATTAATCGCAGAGGTGTTCTATTCCACCAGGATAACGCGCGCCCTCACACTGCTCGAATCACCACTGCCGAATTGGAGGTATTTGGTTGGGAAAAAATGCCTCATCCACCTTATTCTCTGGACATCGCACCTTCAGACTACCATTTATTCAGAAGTATGCAATACCACCTAGATGGACAAAAGTTGCAATCCAGGGAAGCTATCGAAACGAAGTGATCGCTTTTTTAACTCGAACCAAGGGATTTCTTCGAACGTGGCATAAAAAAACTTTTCTACAGGTGGGAGGAGGTTATCGAAAAAGAAGGGAATTATATTGATGATTAATTTGTCATTATGTCATTTATTTTTGTTGTGAATAAACTAAAAATTCGAGCAAATTTGTCCTTATAAGTCCTTTATTTTTGTTTTGAATGAACTAAAAAATCGAGCAGAATATATGTTACAACCATATATATATATATATATATATATATATATATGAAAAGTCCCACGTGCCATGCACAAAGTCCTTAACTTTTCCATCCATGAATCAGCGCGATCATGCTGGTTTTTTTGCACACAACACACACACACACACATATATATAATATATGTGTGTGTGTGTGTGTGTGTGTGTGTGAGAGAGAGAGAGAATATGCCTATAACTAGCATTGCACACAATAAGCCAAATTTGCATTGCCAAAATGAAAATTTTCATTAAAAGTTAGCGTTTCTTTTGTTGTAATTTTTAAATATAATGAACACTGCACACTTTGAACAAAAACTCCTTCGTATTATCCCTTGTGAAATATTTCTTCGAGTGAACATCTCAACAAGTGAAACCAACCGATGTGCTCGTGATGACGTTTGCCAAATCAGGAACTACGGGGATACATACGAGAAATTGCATGGAATTTGATACATAATCGAAATTTAGATAATCAACAAGCAAAGAAATCAACAGATGCTCTCGATCTGACTTTAGAATACGTTTAGTAATTTAATTTTCACCTTGACTCAATTAGTAATTATCTCCAGAACACGAAAATCCTCGTGTTTTGGCTACAGGGAGAGAGAAAAACGAAAAACTGAATACTAGACCAGGTTTACTCACGATAAATTATTTCTTCGACAGAATGGCCTTGGTTGCCGTCGGAAACATTTTCCGATGAAGCTTCACCACCCTCAGTAGAAATTGCTTCTGTTCTTCCCGCTTTGTCAGCGTGGCATTGTACGTCTGGATGAGCGCGAGCCTTCTTTCAGCAGAGTCGTTGACAACTTTGATCTTCCTGATCTTCCTCTGAAGAGCCTGGTAACGACTGTCCGAGGGCAAGAGGGATGGCGCCTTCTCCAGAAAGGCCAGAGATTCTTCCTTCTCGATGTCTGGGACCACGACACCCAGAAGTTTCAGAGATAGACTCGTAATGCAAGTCTCCAATGGGTTCTCATGGCGGAAGGTCTTGGCGTCCAGCCTCTGGGGACACTTCGGTTTCGGCAGACGCTTGAGATTTTTTGCCATCTCTGCCTTGGTCTTGTCATCGACCCGGCTGTCGAATAAAGCCAACGCTGAGAGGTGTTCCGACAGGTACCAGAGATTTCTTGTGAAGGCCTTGACAGCAGTTTCCTGGATGATGGGATCCAGGTATGAATGGAGGAGAGTAAGCAGCCGCAGGTCGTTGAGGGGAGCTTTCTCTGGTAGTGGAGCCTCGTGCCAGAATCTGGCAAAGACCAGAGAGACGAAGAGAACTACTTGCGTAAGGCCCTTCAATTCATGAGCCGTCATCTTCATCTGTCCTTTGAAGAGAAGAATCTTGAGTGCATAGATGGCTTTCATCATCCAGCGGGCATTGTGCATGGCTCGGGAGCGCGGAGCCTCATCTCCCCGTCTGATGATCCCCCAAGAAACTTGTGGAAGAGTCGAATCATCTGACGGAGCTCCAACAGGTTTCCAGCGAAGAAGTCGTCACTTGCAGGGTAGAAGTGCTCTTTGTTGATGTAAAGCCATTGCTTCTGGAAACGTTGGAAAAGCCCCATCTCTGCTCCTCCAGGTGATCCTATGGCACTGGTGGCAATACTCGATAGCATCACTTCGAAGACATGATGGCGGCAAACTATCCAAATGAGTCCGGTGTCCAAGACCTCTTCGATGACGGTACAGGTGCCCAACCTTAGCCTCGTGTTGGATGCAGTGGTGTCGAACACCATTCCCCTCACCATCGGTTTGAGGTTCCAGTCCTCCAGAAGCTGAACACAGGCGTTTGCCAGTGCCGCGGCCAATCTTCGGGACGCCAACGCCAAGCAGCTTCTCGGTATCGGTCGCGGTCACCAAGATGGTCACCCGGTCAACTGACTCCTTGTTGCCGGCGGTGATGTCTTGGAGAAGCTTACCATTCCAGTGGAGTAGGGGAGTGGGTCGGTGGAAGAGAAACTTGACTTCTCCACAGACGCGATTATTTCTCGACCAGCAATTCGGGCACGACGTATTCCGCTACGAGATAGGGAAATTTCATTGACGTCATGGCCAAGAGCTTGTGCCACGGCGCTATTGACAAACATGGCCGTACGATCTGCGAGATTTACTCTGTCCTGAGTGGCAACCACATGAGGTGTGATGACCTCCTTAGGGCCCTTCTTCAGCCCCTTTGGGCGAGAGTGCGTTGACGTTGAGCGAATGCTGACTTTGAAGTCATCATCTGAATCTGAATGAGTACTGACACAGGCACTGCTCGACGTCTTGTTCTCTATCATCACCGAGGGGGAAGGGACCGATTTCTTCGCCGCCTGAGCTTCCGCCGCATGCTTCTGCTTTCATGCATCTTCCTTCTCGATCCTGAAGCGCTCTCTCTTCTTCTCCGTCAGGCTGTTGTCAACCGAGCCCATGCACGAACTGGAGGTGTCTCCGCGCTCTATGATGAGGAATGCTTTGGCCTCCGCATTCGTCATCGTGTTAAGAGCATCCTTGTGCGAGATGTCGAAGGGAGACTTGAGGTCATCAATGAATATCTGCTCCTTGACTCTGTAATTCTCAGAAGGCTTATGACGGCTTATGACGGCTTTAAAAGCTGTCGCTAGTAGTATAGCCGCAAAAGGGGAGAGTGCAAGAATGTTGCAGGTTATTATGTAATGTTGCAAAGGGGGAAGGGGGTTGTTGCAAAGGGGGGTGGGGGTTGTTGCAAAGGGGGTTGTTGCAAAGGGGGGTGGGGGAAAACTTGGAGGCGGCGTTATCCCCCAAGAGAAAGGAGGAGGAGGAGAGAAAGGAGGAGAGGTGTTCACCTGGCAGGAGCCAAGTGCACATTAAGGCGTCAGCCGAGTTGGCGTTGTTTTATAGGCTCCTAATCAGCCAGTTGGCGTAATTGGCTTGAGTTGCCAGATACCGCGATACCATTGTATACATTATTATAGACTCCTAATCAGCCAGTTGGCTGTAAATGGTTGTCAGATACCTCTTTTTAGCAGTATTATTGTATACATTATTATTATATACGCCTAATCAGCCAGTTGGCTGTAAATGAGTTGCCAGATAGCGCCATGTATCCGAAGACAGAGTTGCCAGATACCATTGTTACACTATTATAGACTCCTAATCAGCCAGTTGGCTTAGAAGGCTTAAATATTGCCAGATACCTGTTGTATACATTATTATATTTCGAATACCGGTAGTAGAAGGTATAACAATAAACAACATTAAATCATTCTTTTTATTATAAATATATAGAAAATAATAATACATTTGAGGAATATGCGTATAACAGAAATATATACACACAATTATGGATATATTATATAAAATAAAATATACATTTCATATACACTTCAATAGAAATATGTACATTAACAGTACAGGAGAAATATACACACACAATTATGGTGATATTAAAATAAAATATACATTTCATATACACTTCAATAGAAATATGTACATAACAGTACAGGAGAAATATCAAGCAAAATATATATATATATATATATATATATAATATATATATATATATATATATAACACAAATCAATAGAATATGCGTATCGTATAATCGGGGAAATGTCAGCAAAATATATATATACAATTCACTTTTTTTTCAAAATACTAAACTCGGTCTTAATCGAGTTTACAATTACATCATTATTGCTCTGCATTACGCAGTATATGCGGCTTAATAATTTTCACCGCTTAAAGTATAGGGAAACCTGTATTCGATATGAATGGCTTTCATATCGTTCAGTACTATTTTTGTTCCCACTTTACAACCGGTTGGTAAGTCATCTTTAAACACGTCTAGAATACAATCAAACGCCGCACAAAGAGTTCATCGTTAGCTACATTATTAAACACAAGTTTATAAGAACGCTTTCCATCGAGGGTTTATTTCTACCGACTCGAGCTTTTCAATCGTGAACTCTTCACTCAACATAGCGGCAATTGAAATAATCTTCTAAATCGTTACGACAACTGCGCGTTATATAAAGAAATAGTTCTTCAGGGTGAACGGTGTAGGTGAGCTCAGCCTTGTACCGATCAATTGCTTTGTACCAAAGTTCATGGTATTTCAAAGAGTCTAAACTTTTTAAATAAACATCCAGCACTAGACCATTCTCACCAGCCCTACACTCGGTAAACCCATCGAGCAGAGCAGTGTATGCGTATTCAAGTACTGTATCAAAATAAAACATCCGTAACACGCGCGTCTAATATAGGTTTCAGTTTACGGAATCCGACGATTTCAAACATTCTGTCGAGGATGAACGGTTTCGCGTAGGAATAAGAGCGTTATTATCAGAAGCATTCTTCCACATCAGCCGTATATCAATGCACGGCCGATCGTTATTTATACACAACGTACATACAACGGCGTATGAGGGCGCGTCATAATCTGCTCTCTTCTTGTACCTACGTTAGCAGGTATTTTATAACGATCTTCACACCACTTCTCAACTATCACAAAGATTCTATTCATCTCCTCGATACTTAAATAAACCCGTTTGTTTGTCGGTCTACATTCCGTTTCCAGTACATAGCTAATGGTACCGGATTTACGTCTGAACACGCGCAACGATTTCGTCACGGACACATCGTACGAGGCGTTGAGAATGCTGCTCAAAGGAAGTTCCATCGTATTCGAGGAGCGCACGTCCACTCGGTTCAAGCTCTGAGATAACTATGAGCCGTTTGAGGCACAGGCAGGAACGGTTCGACGGGCGGCTGACTCGATGATACGTGAATGGGCATGTTCGTACGACTCGAATTGTTGCACATATTTGTTTTTCCGTTTCGTCACTACCAGCCTACGCACTTTGGATAAGAACTAGGCGCTAATCATCTCCACACTCCGGCGCACTATTTGAGAGGAACATATGCTCATATTTTTCCTTTCTACCCATCAAACGATACTCGTCTCTAAAATCTGTTAAAAACTCACGCATGGCACTAGCCACAACCTCACTATGAACCTCATCATGATATACGTTAATATAGTGATAAAAACACCTAAGATTGTCCATGATCACGAGATTCACATTTTCAGACGTAGGGTATGAGTATTCGACATGGTGTAGCATGACGTAATACCGCTTGTCCACACCCCCATCCAAGGCTCATTATCATACCTGCTGCTTCTCTTCTGCACGCGTTGTTTCTTTTACTTCACGGTGTATGTGAACTTTATAAAGTTTAGCCCTGCAGCATACTTCAGCACATCGTCTGTGCAACGAAAGCCTTCAAACAGTCTCACCAGAACATCCGTAGAGTATTTGTACATCTTGGAACTTCGCACAATCCAATGTGGTTTTAAAGAGGCATAGGAGGGGGAATGAGGAAGTTTTTCGGTATCCACCACATCCTCACACTTTACTGAATACCATTTCATAAACGTTGTGCAAGCGATATTAAAGGTAGCCATTTCAATATACGTCTGATCTGAATACACGTCTGATCTCTCGGGCTTACTGCGGTCGACTGACCACGCAGGGACTCCCAGATAGTAGCATGACTCACACAGTGGGCGGAGCTTAGAACTTTCACCTACACACACACCACACACACACACACACACACACACACACAAAGGAGAAAGTGAAACGCTATTTGAAACATGATTTATTTAATAAACGAGATATTCAGTTATATTATTTACAATACGATTTAATAAACGTGATATCAAGTTATATATATATATATTTTACAAATAGATACGATTATATACAAGACGTGTGAGTTAGAAGCATCAGTTGGTATCCAAAGGGTACGGTATCATAGGTGCCAGGTAACTGGTAACGTTTCCTATAGTGTTACGGCACACCATCGTACCCCTAAGTTCCTTCACGCCTCCCAGCTTCTGCGCCCGAAAATTGTGGGTGCCTACAATTAGTTGGTGAGGTTGCAAACATACTAGATCCTTCAACGACTCAAAGTTAACAACCTCCCGATTCGCATGGTTGAGCGTAATACCCTTTGCCTTCACGATATATTTCATTTCATCCCCACCCTGACCCCCCCCATTAGGTCCCCCCCCCCCCCCCCCCCCCCCCCCCCCCACTTAGGTCCTGTTGAGATAAAGAGTCGGCGTATGCGTCGTCCCCATACATCCCTTGATCTCATCCAGTGAGCATCGCCCCGCCGAGGAACTCCCCAATAGCGGGCATGTAATCACCCTCCCTCTCTGTGAATATCACGCTATCTGTATCGGCATACAATACTCTCCGCCCAAGAGAATGCAATAGACCCCAAAGTTTTATACGGGCGTAGGCTGTTGTGAAGCTCGCCACAGGTATGTTTGTAACCCTTGAGGTATCTGTGGCAAATTCAGTGTTGTTGTACTTTATTACGTAAGTATTACCTACATTCACGATCTCCATGACCTCTTTATCGGGGGCATTGGCATAATCCCAGACATCGCTATAACTTTGTGCCAAATGAATGTTCCCTCTGCCGGTATTCTGCGCAAATTTTCCCCATAGACTGTTTAGACACAATTTTGCACTAAAGCGCTTGCCAGGATTCTTTACAATTTGGACACGATCAAGTTGTATACCTTCGCGGTCGCGGTAACGTTGAATATAGGCAGACTTTTCATCTTCGGTATCAACTCCTCGCGGATACCCTGATGCTTCAACCTTATCCTTCAAAAAGGCGTTTATATATGGTGTGAAAAGGTTGGGGAGCTTCTGAAACCTCCACACCTCGTGTATCTTCAGTATTCTATAACCATGGCGTACGGCTAGGGCCAGCTCAGGACTTGTATATACGCCTCTGATCTTACGCTGGTGGGGTATATGGTTACATTCGCCGTTATCCTCTTCCGCGCACTTCACGCACAGGGGAAACATGAGCTTGTCGTCGATAACGACAGGTAAGATCGGCATCCATAAATGCGTGGGGGAGTACGTCTACGAAAGAGAGCCCAAAGTAATGATCATTCAAATTTTTTGAAAATTCATTGATGGAGGTATGCTAGGTCCCACCAGTTTCTCAGGAGCGCCCACGGGGTACGGATGGCTCTTCATCACGTATGGGTATAAAGAACAGAAATCGTAGTAATGGAGCTTCACGCCCACCGTAGGTGGAAAGTATAGTCTGAATGGATTTGTACGTCCTCCAAACAAGCTATCACCACATTTGAGAGGGTCCAGCACCATTGAACGCTTGATCGTTTTATTTCCTCACGGTATACATCGTCTGTCTCCATCCGTGCATCATATTCATGCTCCCACAAGACTTTGTGAGTGAACTGTGATCCTATAAGTTGATCGCGGGTGCGGGTCCCTGCAAGACAGTCGGCAGGAGATCTACCGTGGATATCTCCGACGATACCGCACTCAGGGCGGGGGCATCCATGCCACCAGCATCCATTAAAGGAATACACAGTCTTCACACCAGTGACACGGTTTTCACTTAACCCATCAACCCAAAAAACACGTCCATTAATCTTAATGGGTACTTCACCCGTGTTGCGGGCGTGCTTTATGTATACACCTGTTTGTTGCTGCAGGTGTATGAGCCAGTAAATAGCCTTGTGTCCGTAACTGCGGGGGTTGTTTCGGTGAATAATGGCTAAGGTGTCTTTAGGCATGAAGTTATTCTTGAACACCGTAAAACATAATGATGCGATGGTGGTTGCGACTTGCAGTGGATCGCATTTGAAACGGGCTATGTACATACTTCTAAAGGCCTGGAAACATACTCTAAGCACGCGCACATCATTCACGCAATAACGCTCACATTCATCAGCTATATTATAAGGGTTACTTTCATTAAAACTGTCGTAGTATCGATCAAAGTCTTCACGTTCATCCATGCAGTCAAAATAATGTTTGGGGGGTGGTGGGCCTACGTAGTTTAAAGTCTCGCTGGTGAGGAAAGTGTATGGGAAGTATCCTTTGGAAACTTCAGCTGCTACTCCCATCACCTTGGGTAGCTTTGCTAATTTACAAGGTGTGAATAATAAAGTATCTTTAAATTGTACATTGCCTCTTATCTGCATCTGTATTAATTTGTTGCCTCTTTTCAATGGATCACCTGTAAATATCTCAGAGGATTCGTGTTCAAGCAACTCCTTATAAAGGAACTGCGTGTCAAACTTTGCCCCGTTATGGGCGAGAATATACACAGTCATTTTTTTGAACTTGTCGGCTAACTTGACAATATAGGACACAAATAGTTTCACAGGACTATCGCTGACATTCGTTTTAAAAACGTTTGTCCGTTTACCGCATTTGGGGCACTCGTCACATTCGATACCCATACACTCATCACAGATGGTCTGGCTCACAAGTAAATGTGGAATTACCTCTTTGGTTTCAGCGTTCGTATATGTTTCTATATCGTAGTACACAGTTATACAAGGGTTATTTTTAGGCTTAGCATCTTTCATATAACACACATGCTTTACTCCATCCGCCTTATATTCCTCCTGGCATGTAGGACAGTGAATTACGTCGCACTTGTGCTTAAATTTTCCCCAATTATCCATTGTGTGAAACATACCACATTCACAGATTCTCATTTTCCTGCACGTACCAATTGATTTATGGAGATCAAAGCAGCTATTATTGAAAAATGTGCGTCTACACACATCACAGTCTCTCTTCTCAACTACACGGCTTTCACATTTGGTGCTTTTACACTGCTCACATACCATGTGACATTCTTTACAATGTCTCACTATATCATCCGCAAACTCGAGGCACCCCTTACACAAATCATGATGTCTCCCATATTTTCGACTTTTGTCATAACTCGCGTAAAGCCCCCTTATATTACGGATGGGGAGATACGTTGTCCCTGACAATCCTAAAATAAGTAGGGGCTTGTACGATCTCTCACACAGCTTTTAAAAACATACACAGTCCGGCGGCGATCATCCAAACCAAATACAACTATGCGCACATTCATTTCCTGTTCTACCTTTCTCAGCTCTTCAGGACCCATATTACAGTCAAATTCAAGTTCACAGTCTACAGCTAGTTTACGGGCACGCTCAACGATCGTAGGCAGCCAAATTTTTTGAGTCCGTGTATTTTGTACAGTAAACATACGTGCTAAGAGTACTGCTATAAAGCCGCAACCACGATCGACGTTTATATGCCTTCGGTAAATAGTTGGAGAATTGAAGTTAAGAGTGTACGGTATGGCACTATGACCCGCAACACGGAATACACGGTCAATATTTACCGTGAAGTTGTCCATATTGAAGGCTATACTACTTTGGACGGCTTGCATTATACGCCCTAATATATATTCTACATCTTCAGCAGCCAAACGTCTAAACGGTACTATCACCCAATAATCGTCTACATCACCGTCATCTGACCCGAACCCAAAGGACAGACTCGTCCTGACTCACGCTCGTCGCGATTCTGAAGAGCAAACTCTATAATATGCTCTACAACCCTGCGTATCCCGCGCTCAATTCCATTGCTATACATGACTCTAGGTCGACCCTGACTCTATACCGATTTCTAGTCAAGGCTGGGGTGGGGGCTGCGGCGCGCACCAATCGAACGTATACATCCTCAACAGAACGGGGGGCGGAATTAGGGATATATTAGGTGCTGCTGATGGGGGCCCTGTTGCGTAGGAGGGTTGGGGCTCTATTATTGTAGACTTAACAGAACGGGGGGCGGAATAAGGGGGTATATTAGGTGCTGCTGGGGGTTGTTGCGTAAGAGGTTGAGGGTTGGGGGTCTGCTGCAACAGACGCGTATTTCGGTCGCTTTATACCTGATGTGGGGTTCTCATACCTCCGCTTTGGACGTGTTACCGTATCGCTGGTGAGGGTTCAGGGGAGGAGATCACAACTACACTGTCGTCGAGGTCATCCGTAATGATAGGGTGCTCTACCTCATCGTCGGTTCTGTGGGAGAAGAAATATAAGGATCAGCACTCAAAATTTGTAATATTTTGTAAATGACCCACTTAGGAGTGTGACGTGTTAGAAATGGACTCTGTAGAAAAATTCAGATTCACGAGCCCATCCACATGTATTATATCTGGACCTACAGGATGTGGTAAAACTGTGTTTATGCTTAAAATCATTAAAGAAAAGGGCGAGATGTTCTCGAAATTTGTGCATAAAGTTATATGGTGCTATTCGACGTATCAATCAGTGTTCAACGAGTACCAAGATGATATTTTGTTCCACAAAGGTGTATATGACGTTAATTCGCTAAAGGGAACTGAACATACAATCATTGTAATTGACGATCTCATGTTGGAGATGGATAAAACGTTTGCCGAGACATTTACAGTATACTCCCACCATCTTAACATAAGCGTGTTCTTCATCAATCAGAATCTATTTTTCAAAAATAGATACATGCGCGATGTGTCGTTAAATACGCAATATCTAGTCTTATTCGCGCAACGTAGAGATGTATCACAAATTGGGGTATTAGCCAATCAAATGTTCCCGAATCAGCGTAAGGAGTTTTTGGAAGTTTATAAAGAAGCTACAAGCACGCGTTACGGATATTTGCTTTGCGACCTTCATCCGCGAAACACGTTTAGAGTGCTTCTGCGAACGAATATATTTCCAAACGAGCCTGAAACGGTGTATATTCCAGAATGACAAAGAGACTAAAGAAATACCGTGAATTAATAAAAATCTATCATCGACTGCCCCGGGCAATGCAGCAGATGTTTATTAAAAATATCGACGCCGACTTTTTAAAATGCATCTGTGAAATCTGTCTTAACGTTATAAATTGCAATGTATCAATGAAAACCCATCAGAAGGCTCGCCTACGCCGCTACAAGAACATAATACGTGCACTCGCTCGTAAAAGCAAACTGTAGCGAAGAAAAAACGAGTTATTGTACAAACAGGAGGGTCATTTCTCCCCATCTTATTTTCAGTTTTGGGCCCTTTACTGACTAGATTAATATAATGAAGAAAGTGGTAGTGATTCCCCACGAGGTGTACGCTTCACTGCAAAGAGACACGGATCTAGATCCCCGTAAAAGCAGACTTAAAAGAATGGAAAGCGAATTGTTAGCCCTATTAAACAGTGAAAAAACACCTGATGAGAAAAGAATCTTATACCAAGAAGCTCTGCAGAAATTTCTTCACGAGTACGAAAATTATAAGAGCCCTACGAGATTCCTGTGGTTATTAGGCACAGCACGGGGGACGATGGCGACATAGGATCTGTACCCGACGACACAGCTGACCAACCAAAAAGATTAGCCACACAACATATCGAACATGTATTAAAAAACCCTCCCACTTACATTGAGGAGTAAAGGCTTAAGTCTTTATAATCTATTGAATGAGGATCCCCATACAATGGACCGATACAGGGAGATCATTGTGGAAGGATCAAAGGTACAGGGATCGAATATCGTAGACATTGTCCATGATCTGGTGAGAAAGTGGGATAGGCCATCACCATCAGGATGGAAGCATATTAAAGCAAGACTACAACAAATAAATGTCCCTAAAACGTTGATAGGAAATCTGAACAGGTTAAAAGACTTGGAACATGCAACGCTGTGACACAATTGAAGGCGCCGTCACCCCCGCGGTAACACCTTTGAAGAGGAGCAAGAAGAGGTTAAACCAACCCTACCCACGTGCCTCTAAAATACGCAAATGGCTAACGTATTAACTAAACGTATTATGACATTTCTACCCCATCCTCTTACGGCGGCGTAGATAGACTGTACAGAAGTGTTTACGGAGTAGGAAAAAAAGATGTTGAAAGATTTTTGAGGGAGCAGGACGCTTATACGCTTCATAAGCCTGTGAGAAAAAGGTTTAAAACAGCCAAGACAACGGCTTCCTCGATTGATTCTATTTGGCAAGCAGATTTAACAGACATGCAAAGATATTCTGTGTATAACGATGGTTACCGCTACATTCTATTCATAATAGACGTATTCTCTAGATATCTGTGGCTAGTTCCTCTGAAAAATAAATCACCTGAAACAGTTGCTAAAGCCACCAAAACGCTAATGTTAAAAGAAAACAGGGTTCCTGGCTATTTTTGTACGGATATGGGGAAGGAGTTTATAGGCCGTGCTTTTCAGAATATGTTGACAGAGTTTAATATCAGCTATTACACAACCAATTCTATACATAAGGCTTCTTTAGCTGAAAGAGTTCAGCGCACCATAAAGGAACGCATGCACCGTTATTTTACACATAAAAACACATACAGATTTCTAGACATTCTGGAATCATTGGCATCATCCTACAACCGCTCACACCATCGCACGATTGGGGCAACACCTAACGAAGTTTTAGAAAGAGGTACGCTCCCGAGAAGAGATGGACACCACCACCACCACCACCACCACACTCTGTGCGCTTCAAAATCAATGATTATGTAAGGCTGTCGCGTTCGGGGAATAAATTCGCAAAGGGTTTTGAGCAAGGATGGACACGCGAGATTTTTAAAGTTAGGGCTGTGAGACCTAAAGGTGTGATAATGATGTATTACATTGAAGATTTGAATGGGGAAGAAATCTCAGGAGGCTTTTACCGCGAGGAATTGCAGAAAGTTGCGTTTAATTTAGAAAAAAATGTGTTTAAAATTGAGAAAATTTTAGGAAGCAAAGGTTCAGGAAGGAGAAAAATGTACCTGGTGAAATGGCTAGGGTACCCAGAAAGCTTCAACACCTATATAAAAGCTGATGCAATAATGAAGCTTAAATAGTATGCAACATGGCTCCTAACCATTTCTACGTCACACTCCCGTCCTCCTCGTCCCTGTCTGTACACCCTAACAACACGCTAGCCAACTTTGTAACAGAACTCCATGGGCACATTGAATTGGGTCGTGATTCGTATGAGGTGGGGATATGCGAAATTCAGCTGGACACCGTCTTTTTAAATATTGAACATAAAGAAACCGTTTTTACGATTCTTAGAGACATTGACGAGTGTGAAAAAGCTGGGGTAGCTATGGATGAAACTATGCGCATCGCTCGGACTAAGATTGCACGGTATTACAGTACAGAAGTAAGACTAGGGCCGGGTCAATATGGTTCGGCCGAGGATGTTGTGAGAGGCTTAAACGTAAGTTTAAGAAACTCAAACCTTACGAATGATTTAGTATATGAAATCGTAAACAACCCTGCACATACACTAATCCTAAAATCAAAGACTAACAGATGTCTTAAAGAACATAGAAAGTTCAAAATTCTAACCAACGGCCGATATAGCGCAGCCTTCCAAAGAGACACATTTCACGAGACACAGTATAACTTGTCCAGATTAATGTATCAATTGAAGATGGAGAAATTGGCTGAAAGGTCCCCAGACATGTGCTATATTTACAGTAATATAGTGGAGCACCAGTTTGTTGGGGATACCCAGGCACGCCTGCTGCGCATTGCTCACATCCCCAACCATAGAGGAAGGAGTTTGAGTATTACATATGACAGACCCCATTATGTGAATGTCGCAACTAATTTAATAACCAATATCACAATATATATAAGAACGATTGAGGGCGAAAACTTCCCATTCGGTAACGGGAGCTTAACAGTGAAGCTACACTTTCGACGCACTGAGTTATAATGGATAGAAAGCCTTTCACCGTCTATCGAGGGATGCGATACCAGCGCGGTAGTGGACTTGGATCCATTTTTTCATCCATACTACGTACGGCTGTTCCTTTGCTGAAGAGGGGTGCCAGATACCTTGGAAGGAAAGCGCTACAATCAGGCCTTAACACTGCAGAAGACATATTGGCCGGGGCTAAACCTAAAGAAGCTCTAAAAAAACATTTAAAGCGTACACGGAACGAAATCATCAAAGATGCAAAGAGAAAAATGCGTGGTGGCGGGAAGAAGAAGAGGGCTCCCCGGAAGAAGAAGAAGGGGTCACGTGGTATTAAACGTAAAAGGCTATCAAAAAAGAAATGCTGTAAGCGAATGAAACCTATGGTTGACCACTTTTTTGACTGATATAAGCTAAGGATATTGATCTCATGAATCATAGTTTGTTTACCACTTGTCGAGAGAGGAGTCACTATTTCGCCATGGCACGCTTCATCCACCCATGTAGTTCACAATGCTGTAAATCGGAGCTGTCCTTTTTTGAGCTCCCGCCAACCCAAGTTTCTATTGAGCACAGTGACTTTATTACAATTAACCCTTTAAACACAATTAGTTCCCCGAGTGCACCTATAGAATTCGTGATACCCAGCTCAGGTCCTTACTTTTTTGATCCAAGCTGTGTGCACATGTACGCTAAGCTACGTATAGCCCATTCTGATGGAACGGCCTGCGATGACAAATATGCTGTATACCCTGAAACAAACTTTCTGCACGCCATATTCAACCAGTGTGACGTATATTTAAATCAGACCAACATATCGGCAGGCACGGGGTACTATCATCTACGAGCCTATTTGGAAAATGTCCTCAACTTTTCCAAAGAAGCGAAGGCTACCTTTTTAAGTGCGGAGGGATATTATCAAACTAAAGATGAAAATAGTATAAAGGACAAATTTAAAAATTCTAAAAAGAAAATATACGAGTGTTTTGGACGGTTGCACACAGATTTCACTTTCCAGGAGAAGTTGCTTGTGAACGGGGTGGATATGAAAATAAAGCTCACCCGCACGAGTCCTGAGATCTGCTTAAATCTGGATGCGAATCAAGAAGAGGGTGCAAAGTCCGTTGTGGTTCACATTATGGACACATACCTCCGCGTACGGCGAGTGAAATTAAGTTCACCAAAACAACTAGAAATTGAGAAAAATTTACTAAACGCTACAGTGAAATATCCTATTAACAGAGTGCAGATCAAACTATATACGGTTCCTGCAGGGTTGGCATCGAAGCAGATAGAAAACATTGCCCTGGGAAATCTTCCTAAAAGGATATTAATCGGCATGCAGGACCACGCTTCGGTGAATGGAAAATATAAAAAGAGTGCCTTTAAATTCGAGAATTTCGGACTTAAAAATATAACTCTATACGTTAATGGCACTGCTTTGGGTGGAACAATGGGTACGGACTATTCATCAGACGCTGTGTTACCTCTTTGTGCCAGAGCCTATAGTAATCTGACCCATATTGCAGGTGATTGTGATGAGCTTGGTAATGGGGTAACGCAGGAAGAATTCATTGATCAATTTAACCTTTATCCGTTTGACATTACACCTGACTTATCTGCTAGCGTAAATACCCATTTAACACCACAGCAGAGCGGTAACATCTCAGTGCGGCTGGAATTCGCCAAGCCTATAGACGCTCCTATTAGTGTACTAGTATATCTCGAATCGCAAGCCCTAATAGAAGTAGATAGATTTAGAAGCGTTATCACTGACTTTTAAAATGGATGCTAATACACTTCAGAAAGTAATGGAGCGAGTCACACGTTCCAAATTTATCGGCGTGTTTGCGAAGAATGAAACATTGAGTTTGCCAAGTACGCGAGAATGCGGTAGTCTTATTGTGAACACAGACATCATCGGTAATGAAGGGATTCACTGGATCGCTGTCTATTTTAAAAATAGACAGCGCCTGTACTATTTTGATTCACTCGGTACTCAACCCTGGAGTGACCCTATTATTGTAAAATTTCTCGCTCAGTTACATATTCCCGAAGTTGTATGGAACCCATTTCGTATGCAGGGATATTTTACTAATGTTTGCGGAATGTACTGTGTCTCATTTCTCATGCATATGTCAAATGATAAAGAATTTATAAATTTTTTAAATTTATTTGACCCGTGTCACACTCACCGAAACGATGAAATGGTATGCAGACAGATAAAAAACCGTTTTCCAATTGTACGTACTCGTTGTATATTATAATGTTTTTGTTCGTATATTTGTAACGGTATATTCGTTTATTGTACTGATTTCTTTCATTTAATAAATTTATGAAAATATATTGGTCTTCTTATCCCAAAAAGATCGAAAAACACTTACATTATTTCGGTGTGACATTGTTGACTGATCAGTATACCCTCCCTATTCCGAGATTCTTCAAAAGATTGTATAACTCGTGTCAAATCCTCATCGGACCTTAAAGGAATAATGAAAACATATACAGAGTATACAGACAGACAGATCCCCATTATGTGAAGATATCTTTGGTTCGAGGAGTGAACGCCATAAAAATTTCGATTTTAGCATAATGGGGAAATAACACTGATTGACATTTTTGGCGAGTATCTATTTGACGAGATACTACAACTCTCCATATATATATATATATAATTCTAATTATAGACACTTACATTTCTATGGTAGTCCCTTGCGTCGGGTTGTAAGGAGCGTCACTGCAAATATCTTCTACGGTTTGCGTTGAAAATAGTTCGCCACAATCAGTCGCATTGAAAAGACTAATTGTGGTTAATGCTGCAGTATCACGTTCTTCATACAAGTCTGGGGAGACGTACAGGTCCATGGTGGAGGATGTGTGACACTGCTGACTGATCAGTATATCATCCATATTCCGAGGTTCTTCAAAAGATTGTATAACACGTGTCAAATCCTCATCGGACCTTAAAGGAATAATGAAAACATATACAGAGTATACAGACAGACAGATCCCCATTATGTGAAGATATCTTTGGTTCGATTACCAATTTCGATTTTAGCATGATGGGGAAATAACATTGATTGACATTTTTGACTAGTATCTATTTGACGAAATACTACAACTCTCCGTATATATATAAAATCGAATTATGGACACTTACATTTCTATGGTAGTCCCTTGCGTCGGATTGTAAGGAGCGTCACTGCAAATATCTTCTACGGTTTGCGTCGAAAATAGTTCGCCACAATCAGTCGCATTGAAAAGACTAATTGTGGTTAATGCTGCAGTATCACGTTCTTCATACAAGTCTGGGGAGACGTACAGGTCCATGGTTGAGGAATGATTATTCACTGATGCGAAAATAGCTACTGTTACTCCCAACTGAAAATATCCCCTTTTATATGCACATTCGCCAAGCTCCGCCCAAAAGACCAGATGTTCGTAGTGATTGGCTGCCGATGTAGCTGGGTGGAGCTATGACGTGTACCAATCCGCTATAACGAGACCGGACGAGTAACATATATATAAAATCGAATTATAGGCACTTACATTTCTATGGTAGTCCCTTATATTATATTTTTTACTTACAAATTATTAGTATTGTTTGTTAACATAATTGTTAACTTATTTTATAATAAAGAAATTATATCCTAATTATATTTTAAAAAGAACATTCGGTTTCAACGTTAAGCTGTGGTCTAAGGCGGCGTGGCATGAATAAATACTAAAATAAAATTAAATGTTAAAAATCTTTATTCATACGTTATTAAAAGTTAAAAATCTTTATTAATAAAACAGGATAGAAGCATATGAAAGTCAAGGTAAACTATAGTTGCAAATTATAGTTAGGTTATACGATGTTTTTCGGGCATACTACTGCCTCGGGTTAAATGATCCTGTTATTTTAAATCACGTATTTGAAAGAGTTAATCATTATTGCTACATAGAAAAAATCGTGCATTACGATGTTTTTCGGGTATACTACTGCCTCGGGTCAAATGGTCCTGTTATTTTAAATCACGTATTTGAAAGAGTTAATTATTATTGCTACATAGAAAAAATCGTGCATTACGATGTTTTTCGGGTATACTACTGCCTCGGGTCAAATGGTCCTGTTATTTTAAATCACGTATTTAACGACACATCGCGCTCATTTCCATTGCTATATATGGCTCTAGGATCGGCCCCGACGAGATGTATTTCGTAGGTTAGGTTAGGTCTCTTACATATAAAAGTCCATGTGGTAGAGTAAGCAACGAATCCCATCGACGAGATGTATTTCTGAACCCATGTTAAACTGGAGGTCTAATTTACGAGCGAGTGCACGTATTATGTTCTTGTACCGCCGTAGGCGAGAAAGAGTTAATTAGTATTGCTACATAGAAAATCGTGCATTATGATGTTTTTTTCGATTATTATTTATTGAACAAAACTCTCGCTCTCTTTCTATATATATATATATATATATATATAGAAAGAGTGGTCTGGAAGGAAGTTTACCAATGATTAAATTCTCTTTGCGAGTGACCCGTTGCCCGCGTCGGGCTAACCTTTGGTTAGCTTCCGCCCGAATTGTTCATTCTGACGAAGGTCAAGCTTTTCACTCCACCTTAGACCTACAGTTTAACGTGGATTCCGAACCACGACCCATCAGCAGCCCAGCGTCTTGACCACTAGGCCTCCTAGGGTACCCATTTATCTACCAACCACTTTCTTTTATTATGTGGAAGGATGAACAGCTGGGCTTTGCTGCGCGCCGGCTGCCGTCGGGTATCGAACCCGGGTCCGATGGATTCGTAATCAGCGACGCTAACCACTACACCACCGAGGCGCCATATATATATATATATATATATATATATATATATGTAACGAATTATTTATTGGGTAACTTTTGGAAATTGCCAAAACGTAGTGTAAAATGAGGGAGGCTGAGGGTCGAGGATATAAAGAAATATAACCGAATTATATTTTAAAAAAGCATCTCATCATTATATTTCTATATGACACCATACAAAATACGCGTAAATATTTGTAGAAGTAATAACAATGATAAAATTAATATCTGGAGTCTGTGGTGGTTTCTGCTCGAACAGCTTAAACCATCGACCCGAAAAAGGTCTCTAGGGACACGATTCGAACGAAAAAGGTCTCTAGGGACACGATTCGAACTGATTTAGTTTCTGCCTTTCATCGTGTGTGTGTGTGTGTGTGTGTGTGTGTGTGCATGAGTTGTTTATTATATATATATATATATATATATATATATATATATATATATATATCAAGAGTGGTCTGGAAGGAGATGTTTCATAATTTTCTTTTCCGGACGTTTTTCCCACTGTTATTCGTGACTTAAATATTTATAATAAAAATCAAGTGTCTAAAAAGTTATTTAATAAGCAGAAATAAGATGTTTAAAAGAACAGATATTCTCCGACCCCGCTATAGTGGCTTGGGCAATTCCAAATGAATAATTTCTTTATTTTTCGTCATTTTTTCATTTTTTCGTCGCAGGAATGAGGCTATATGTTTCATAAGTTTTCATCTCGTTTGGTGGAATTGTATCGTAAATTATTTAAATGAAGTTTCATAATTATTTAATAAATTAATTGGTTTTACTGTTATTTAGGAAAATTTATATTGGGAGCAAACGTTACAATAATAAGCTTATGTCGATATAGTTACCCATAAAAGTTTTAATTCGGTGATGCTCTCATAATTCGTTGGGTAACCCTTATAAAAATTCGTTTTCTGTCTAACGAAATAGGGTAACTTTGTTAATTCTATTAAAGCGTAATGAAAGAGGCGCTTGTGTTATTTTATACGGTTGAATCTTCAGACTGAATAACCATATAAATATATATTGTGGTATTTTATATGGTTCATTAGTTTATTATATATACAAGTACACGAATTATTTATTGGGTAACTTTTGGACAGAAATAAGATGTTTAAAAGAACAGATATTCTCCGACCCCGCTATAGTGGCTTGGGCAATTCCAAATGAATAATTTCTTTATTTTTCGTCATTTTTCATTTTTTCGTCGCAGGAATGAGGCTATATGTTTCATAAGTTTTCATCTCGTTTGGTGGAATTGTATCGTAAATTATTTAAATGAAGTTTCATAATTATTTAATAAATTAATTGGTTTTACTGTTATTTAGGAAAATTTATATTGGGAGCAAACGTTACAATAATAAGCTTATGTCGATATAGTTACCCATAAAAGTTTTAATTCGGTGATGCTCTCATAATTCGTTGGGTAACCCTTATAAAAATTCGTTTTCTGTCTAACGAAATAGGGTAACTTTGTTAATTCTATTAAAGCGTAATGAAAGAGGCGCTTGTGTTATTTTATACGGTTGAATCTTCAGACTGAATAACCATATAAATATAATTGTGGTATTTTATATGGTTCATTAGTTTATTATATATACAAGTACATTTGGAATAACAGCCGTCATATATGTGTTACACGATTAATGGGACACATGGCGCTATCTGGCAACTGAATACCTTGCGCTATCTGGCAACTCAGCCAGAATAGAGGATTATAAAAGATCGCGAAGCTGGTGAAGAACCATTCCCCCTCGGCTCCAGCCGAGTAAGGAGCTCTGCTCCTTCTATTTCTGGCCCTTTGGTAAACCCCTTAGTGGCCTCTTAGGTTAGGGAAACGAAAATAAATTGGGGGAGAACTCCACTCTGTCCTTCAGGTGTCTCTCTCCCTCCTTCAGGTGTCTCTCTCTCTCTCTCTCTCTGCATGTATCTTCCTCCTTCAGGTGTCTCTCTCTCTCTCTCTCTCTCTCCTGCATGTTTGCCTCCAGCATGTGTACTGCATGTGTACATCCAGCATGTGTACTCCTGCATGTGTGCGTATGTGTGTACCTCCAGCATGTGTACCTACTGCATGTGTACCTCTCCCCCCTTGGCTGATTAGGCGTATATAATAATAATGTATGCAATAATACTGCTAAAAAGAGGTATCTGACAACCATTTACAGCCAACTGGCTGATTAGGAGTCTATAATAATGTATACAATGGTATCGCGGTATCTGGCAACTCAAGCCATTTACGCCAACTGGCTGATTAGGAGCCTATAAAACAACGCCAACTCGGCTGACGCCTTAATGTGCACTTGGCTCCTGCCAGGTGAACACCTCTCCTCCTTTCTCTCCTCCTCCTCCTTTCTCTTGGGGGATAACGCCGCCTCCAAGTTTTCCCCCCACCCCCCCCTTTGCAACAACCCCCTTCCCCCTTTGCAACAACCCCCACCCCCCCTTTGCAACAACCCCCACCCCCCCTTTGCAACATTACATAATAATCTGCAACATTCTTGCACTCTCCCCTTTTGCGGCTATACTACTGTCGCTTACCAGCGTTAAGCCTCTGCACTGGAATCCTGGCTTTCTCCCAGTAGACTAGGGTGGTTTCGATGGCGAGCTTGGCATTTGCTCCAATGGTGAGGTACGCTTCTACGTGATGAAATATCATCTTCCGTAAACTTGGGAAGAATTCCGAGTTTCCGCCATTGTCATTTCACCTGAAAAAAACAGAAAAGTTTACTCATTAAAATTTGAGCTACAGAACACGTTTGTCGGGGTAATCGACTAAAATGTTTTTATTATCAATTAGATAAAGCGCAGAACTCACACAGAACTGATAAAATACAGCTAGACCAGCAATAAAAAAAATCTAGTGAAAAGGCAGAACGCATTAACTCCAAAAATCGCTTTTCCGCGAATTAGGTATCTATGGAATCGTTTCATAGAGACGAATCTCATCAGATATTTCAAAATGAAGATTTCAGAATTAATGCGTTTTGCGTTAATTTTAAGATTTTATAATTATATAATTTTTAAATTTTAATTTAATTTTAAGTTTTAATAATTGCAAAATTTTCTAACTTTCAACTCCACAGTCTCACTGTGGATGCATATATAATATCAGGTTCTTACATACATTCTTGTTTTACTACATCCGCTTTTTTATTTTATTTTTTATATTGTTTTTGCATGTACTATTGTATAAGTGTATGTTGTGTATATATCTGCATGTATATATATGTCTCTATATGTGAGCTATATATTTTTTAACTTATTGTTTCCATTACCCAATTACCTTAATCTTTACATCATGATCAACACCTTAAATACCCTCACTACTGTAAGTGAAATTATTAAATATGAAAACGTAGTTAAATTCGATTATATCTCAAAAGACAACTTCTTAAACAAGAAATACAATAATGGTAACCTGTTTTTGCTAAACTTAAACATTCGCAGTCTCTCAAGCCACTTTGGCGAATTGACAGGTAACCTAAAGTTATTATAACATAAATTCACGTACGTTATATTAACTGAAACCTGGTTAAATAAAAACAATAAGCTCATTTTTTAAAATTCCAGGGTATACAAGCGACCATGTATGGTAGGGCTAACAATAGCGGAGGAGGTGTAAGTATATTTGTAGATTCAAACTACAAGAATAAAAGTATCGAAGAATTGACAAGCATAAACAATAGGGTGGAGCGAAAAATACTTTTTTTCTAGTATGAAGTTCTAATAGTGATTAAAAGTTGCATTTAGTGGACGAAATATGCCTGCCAAACTATGAGTTCATTGTTTAAAATTTTCAGCTGCCACCATGGGGCTAAAGTAACACAATTTTGTGTAAAAAGGAAAAAAATGCTTCTATTTTAGGTTTGTCAAACTATTATAAACTTTTATCATAGAATTATCTAATAGTTTGATTAAGATTCTTAAATGATAGGAATTCGTTTTGTAAAAATGCCTTTTCATATGCTTAATATCTTCAGCTGCCACAAGAGAGCTGAAGTTAACACAATTTAGAGTAACTGAGTCATGTTGAGACTACACTGAATGTTGTGGGGGACGGTTTGGGGAGGGTTGTGGGGGAGGGTTTTGGTGTGAAGGAATTTCTTTCTGTGAGTCATTAGAACAGTGTGTTAACACTTGTCTTCTTAGGTAGTAGGCCTAGTCGCTCAGTTGATCGGAGAGTTTTTAATATGATCGGAATATTATAAAACTTTATTTTAAAGTGATTTATATAGAGATAATATTGATTTTATTATAAAATGCTTGTTATAATGTATTATATAATTTTAGTTTATTTATATAATATATTATATATTTATATAATATATTATATATTTATATAATATATTATATATACTTATAAAATGTATTATATATATTAATTATATAATGTTTTGATGTTACAGGATATTTTGTGATTGTGAATTTTTCTTAAAAATATTATGGCATCAAATACTAAATATAAACATTTCACTAGAGAGCATATGAAGTGTGCCATATTTGAAGTACCTTGTGAGATGAGTGATATGCAACTACCAACTTATAACTGCATTATGAAAGATTACCTGTTCACAAAACATTTAGTGAAGGAGCAGATGAATAACAAGGAGCCTTCATTTTCTGAAATAGCAGAGGCAGTTTCCAAAAAGGTAGAAAATATTTGGAAGAAGGCCTCTTTGCCAATAGTTTCACATACACGCGTTTTACAGATGATGAGAGTGTACCATGATAAATACAGGTCCTTATTAAAGCCATCCAAGTCACGCAAGGATCAGCCTAAGTACAAAAATCAGCTTGAAGAATTTGAAAACTCTTCAAAATGCACTTTGTTTGACATCTGCACCTGCAAATGTGAGGAGTTTAGGAGATGCTCATGTGAAAAGAGTAAGAAAGTCCCTCCAAAAGAGCAGGATTTTTTAAATGACCAACGAACACGCAGAATAATGGTGATGGGAAGCATTGACATAGCACACACAAGACGATTACAAGCAAGAGAACATCGAAAGGAAATGGAAAAAGCACGTCTGGAATCCTCACAAACAACTAGTGCTGCTATAACCAATACGTCCAACTTACAAATCGAAACAGAGACAAGTGAACTTCAACAACTAGAAGAGATATCTGAAGATAATGAGGAAGATACAACCTCGACTCAATATGTAATATCAGAACAACAGATGCGTGAGCCACTGCCTTCATTAGCAATTACTTGTGATAGATTTAAAATGTCGGACAGAGCTGGGGCTGCTATTGCTTCTCCAGTATTGGCAGATCTTAAAATTGTTACTCCCGAAGACAAAGGGAATATTATAGACAGAAGTAAGCTAAGACGTGAAAGACAAAAACAGAGAAAGGAACTACAACAGATAGGAGAGCCAAAAACCATGCGGGGATTATACTTTGATGGCAGAAAGGATAAAACAATGATTCAAGTCCAGGAGAGTGATGGCTCTAACCACCAAAGAACCAAACGCGACGAGCATATCAGCATAATATCTGAACCACACTCTCTGTACTTTGCACATGTGACACCTTCCAGTGGCAAAGCTAAATACATTTGCACAGCGCTAGTGAATTGCTTGAAAGAAAGGAATGTTGATATAGGGAACATCGTTGCAGTTGGCTGTGATTCGACAGTGGTTAACACTGGAAGTATTGGAGGCACAATAAGATTACTGGAAGAAGCCTTTAATAAGCCATTGCAGTGGCTGATATGCCTTTTACACCTTAATGAACTTCCATTGCGCCATCTGTTTCATCACTTGGATGGTACCACTACTGGACCAAGAGCATTTTCAGGGGAAATTGGCCGAGCACTTTCAGACTGTGAAAAGCTTCCCATAGTTAACTTCAAACCCATTGAAATTCAAGAGGACATGTGTGAAGTTGATGTAGATGACGTAAGTACTGACCAGAAATACCTTCTTGAAATTCACAAGGCTATATCAAGTGGAACATTCTCAAAGAGTCTTAGTCATAAGAGTCCAGGCAATATATCACATTCAAGGTGGCTCACCACAGCAAACAGGACTCTGCGGTTATATGCAAGCACAGAGAATCCTTCAGGCAATTTACAAGAATTAGCTACTTTCATTGTTAGGGTATACGCACCAATGTGGTTTCAGATAAAGCGTAAACCATTATGCCAATATGTGCTAAACATATGTGGCATATGATTGCAAGAAGCCGGTATCTCCGTGAAGAGCTTAGGAGAGTACATGACTCAGTCATTCAGCGAAATGCATATTACGCAAATGAAGAAAACATTCTCATTGCAATGATAGCTGATGAAAGGGAGCATGTGCGTCAGTTGGGATTTAGGCGTATCATAAAAGCAAGGGCATGCATTCAAGAAACAGATGTTATCAGGTATTTTAAGGTGCCAGAAATAAATTTTTATGCCAAAGACTATACAGATCTCATTATGTGGCAAGATTTTCAGATAGCAGAACCACCGATAACCAAAGGAGTTTCTCTTGATGATATTGAATCATGCATCAAACATGGTACTACTCTTCATTCAGAATTATTTCAGTTTCCATGTCATACACAAGCCGTAGAGAGATGCGTCAAGCTCGTTACAGACGCTGCTGGATCAGTCTGCGGACCTAGAAACAGAGACGGTTGGATTCGTGCTACATTAGAATCAAGGAAAAAACAGCCAAAATTTGACACAAAAAGCAATTACTAAATAGTCTTCAGCAAGAACCCTTTCTAGAGGGAGGTTGGTTGGGGAAAGGTGGTAACTCCGCTAAGGCACGAAATAACGTTTCTTAACTGTCTCAAGCCAGTATAAAGGAGGAGAGACATCCTAATTTATTACTGTTCCCTTTTTCAAGTAAATACAGAATCATACTTAATTGTCATTTTTAAGTTAACTTCAGCCCTCTTGTGGCAGCTGAAGATATAAGCATATGAAAAGGCATTTACAAAACGAATTATTATCATTTAAGAATCTTAATCAAACTATTAGATAATTCTAAGATAAAATTGTATAATAGTTTGATAAACCTAAAATAGAAGCATTTTTTTCCTTTTTACCCAAAATTGTGTTAACTTTAGCCCCCTGGTGGCAGCTGAATATATTAAACAAATGAACTCATATTTTGGCAGGTATATATCGTCCACTTAATGCAACTTTTAATCACTATTAGAACTTCATACTAGAAAAAAAGTATTTTTCGCTCCACCCTAATAAACAATACTTCAGAAACGCTTTCAATTGAAATGTTTATTCATAACACCCAGTATTCAATTTTAGGCATTTGCTGACCACCAACTGGTAACGTACCAACTTTTGAACGTACCAACTTTTGTTACAAATATCGATAGAATGCTACCCTCCAATTATGTTGGTAACAATTGCGTTATTGCAGAAGATTTAAATATTGACCTCACAGAAGAACATACAAATAATAACGCACGCTTCCTTCACATCATAACTGCAAGTGGTTTTAAATTAGCTGTTACAAAGCCAACTAGCTGACTTCACAATAACATTAGAAATTCGACTCTGTTAGATCAGATTAGGTGCAGTTCCCGCTTGACTGCATCTCGGGTATAATTAGATTAAATATCACATATGACTTGCCTACGTACACCGTACGTACGTACATTCTCTGATTTCCCATGGAATGCCTACTGCTTCCGTGGCCCTGGACCTTCCGAGTGTGCTAAGCGAATCATGGACGTGATTCTCTCGGGCATGGAGGGCTGGAGGCGTACATTCCATATTCTGTTCCTACTACTAGTGCAAAAAAACCTTGGTTTAGCTTTATTTGTTCTAATGCTATCCGCGGTATACATATACTTTAGCGTCGGAAATTATAACTATTATTATTATTATAATTATTATTAAAAGTATTAATACGATATTAGAACTGATAAATGTCATTAATGGCTATAATCAAATGCGCAAATAAGTTAGTTTTATATTTATTTCTCCATAAGAATTCGTGAATATAGCTGGGAAATAAGGCACGTGATGTGATGTACCATGCCGACGACGTAGCTTCTTCTTTGCCCGGTTAGGTTAACTGTACGTCCTTGACGATTGGTTAGGTTAAGTCGTGATATTTTCGTTGAAACTAACGAAAATATCACGACTTAACCTAACCAATCGTCAAGGGCGTACAGTTAACCTAACAGGGCAAAGAAGAAGATACATCGTCAACATGGCGCATTTATCAGTTGTAATATCGTTTTAATACTTTTAATAAAGTTATATTCAGGCTTACGTATGTTTTGTTGATATTAAAGGTATAAATAATTTCTGACACTAAAGTATACGTATACCCTACCCGCAACAGAGAGGAGGCTTTCAGATGGTACCGTCGCCACCCAACTCCTGACTCTTACTCAGCTTATATTTCTGCCCGGAGTCGTGCAAAATCTGTTCTTCGACTCGCCAAAAATTAATTCATCCAACAAAAATGTGGAAACCTATCCACTTCTAACTCTTCTCGTTCTTTCTCGCATCTAGCTAAAAACCTCTTCAACAACTTTACTTCCTCTGCTTTCCCTCCTCTTTTCCATTCCGACGGCTCAGCTGCCGTCTCTTCCGATAAAGCAGAACTCTTCGCTCAAACTTTCACTTCCAACCCAACCATGGACGATTCCGGTGCTGTTCTTCCATCTCCTCCTCCTCCTTCCTCTGACTTTATGTCAGAAATTAGACTATCTCCCAAAGATGTTCTTTCTGCCATATCTGGGATCAACTCCAGGAAAGGATATAGTTCTGATGGTGTTCCTCCTGTTGTTCTTAAGAACTGTGCTTCTGTGCTGACAGAAGCACAGGCCTAGGCAAACTCTTTTGTCTTTGTCTTTCATCTGGTACTTTTCCTTCCTGCTAGAAGTATGCTTTCATTCAGCCTGTCCCAAACAAGGGTGACCACTCTCAACCCTCCAACTATCGTCCAATTGCTTTCATTTCTTGCCTTTCCAAAATTATTGAATCTATCCTTAATAGGAAGATTGTTAAACACCTCTCTTCTGTCGATCTTCTTGCATATCTCTCTGATTCTTGATCATCTTCCTTTTGGGATTTCGGTGAAACCTTTGCTATTGCGCTAGACATATCAAAAACTTTTGAGAGTTTGGCACAAGTCTTTAATTTCGAAACTGCCCTCCATCGGTTTCTATCTTTCTATCTGTACCTTTTTCTTTAATTTCCTCGAATTCTTCCTCGTTTCTTAATATTCTTGGTGTTTCCTTTTCTCGTGCTCTTTCCTGGAAAGATTACATATATTCTCTTTCAAAGACAGCTTCTAAGAGGTTAGGTGTGCTGTGCCGGCTCCGCAGTTTCTTCACCCCCACTCAGTTGCTGTCTCTGCACAGGGGTGTTGTCCGCCCCTGTATGGAGTACATTTCTCGTGTGTCGGGTGGCTCAACCAACACAGCCGTACTTGACCGGGTGAAATCAAAGGCGTTTCGTCTCATCAATTCCCCGCCTCTTACTCACTGTCTTCAATCTCTCTCTCTTCGCCGTAGTGTTGCCTTACTTTCTCTTTATTGTCGCTATGATAACGGACACTGCTCTTCTGAACTCTCAAACTGCATACCTCCTTCTTTAAGGAGAACACGCAACACCAGACTTTCTACACATTCTCATTCCTTTTCTGTCGAACTCTCTAACGCAAAGGTTAATCGGTATTTTCGATTTTCATCTACTCAACCGGCCAACTCTTGAACAATTTTTCTCAATCCATCTTTCCCCACTGTCTATGACCTACAATCTTTCAAACGCAGAGTGTTCAGGCATCTCGAAAACCCTTGGACATTGATATTGGCTCTCTTTTTCTTCTATTGCGGACATTTTCCTTTGGCCCCTGCTTCTTGCATAAAAAAAACATGCTAATCACCCATTTCTCAGCAAAACAAATTATAAAAGTTGACTATAGATCTTACAGCTAAAAAACAAATTAAATTTCCTGAGAGAAATACCACCTTTTGACTGAATACAATAACTAAAAGTAACCATGATATTGGTACAAAATTTCAAGCATTTTCGGTCACACTAATAGATATATTTAACAAAATTTCCTCTTAAATCAAAAGTAATATCTAAAACTAAATGCAACAACCAATAGATCACATCAGCACTCATTGTGAGCATTAAATGCAAGTATACATTCTTTAAACCATACAAAACTATAGAGAACTATAGAAAAATATTATTACCGAACAGACATATAAAATTTACTGTAACTGACTTAATGCAGTCATTAAAAAAACAAAAGCAGATTATATTATTGTTAAAAAATTAATGAACAAAAATCCAATCTAAAAAGGCTATGGAACACTTTGAAAGAGTCAATTAACACAAAGAAGTTTAAATCAAATCCCTTGTCCTCCCTCACACAAGGCGGAAATTCTTACAGTGTTCCCAAAGACAGCCAGTTTATTGAACAACTTCTTTGCAAATATCAGCTAACTACCGACAAAACATGCCCCAACCAAATCCAAAGTAATTTTTCTTTGATCCAGTCCTACCAAACAATATAGTATCTCTTGCAATAAAAAATCTGAGAAATAAAGAGTTGTGTAAAGTATTATTTCAATCCCTTCACTTATTAAAGAGTTATGGAGTAAACGCGAAAAACATTCTGACCCATGCTGTGACCTTGACCTTGCAAGTATGACCCCGGGAGTGGGCGATGAAAAATCACCTGGGGGTGGGTAACAATTGCGCAAAGTATCACCCCCAATCCTCTCATTTGCTCAGAAGATATGGAGCGGACAAATGTTAGAATTCTTCATTGTGGGAGTACCAATATGGAGGCTCGATGGCTTTAATTTATGATATACAAATATAGGTTGATGCGCTATCCAGTAATTTATAGGGTCAGTGGTATTATCCCTCATGAAATATTTTCTTAGAGTGAACATTTCCTCAACAGGTGAAACCAACCGATGTGTTCGTGATGACGTATGTCAAATCAGGAACTACGTGGATGCGAGAAATTGTATGGAATTTGATGCATAATCCGAATTTAGATAATCAACAAGCAAAGAAAACAGATGATCCTGATCTGACTTTAGAGTATGTACAGTAACTTTAGAGTGTACACACACACACACACACACACGCGTCACGCAGTGGTTCCGCGTAAAATGAATTCCGTTAAATTGGGGGAATTATAACATATAATTCAATATGCTAAGTACGGGCCCCCCAAACCCCAAGACACCCCAAAAATTAAATAAAATACAATAATAATGATAATAATAATAATAATAATCATAATAATATAACACTCACCATTAGGGCCTCTTGGAGCTGGCTCCGTCGTCGCGTTTTTTTTATATTTTTAAAATATTTTTATTTATTTATAAAAAAAATTAATACTTTTTGGACCGCTTTAATCCGAAACCGCGCAAATAGGGGGCGCGTAAATGGGGGGGTTAATGTATGCGACTCGGTGGCGTAGTAGTTAGCGTTGCTGACTACGAATCCATCGGGTCCTGGACGGCAGGCGGCGCGCAGCAAAACCCAGCTGTTCATCCTCCCACACAATAAAAAAAATTGGTTAGTAGATAAATGGGTACCCTGGGTAGCCTAGTGGTTAAGACGCTGGACTGCTGGTGGGGCGTGGTTCGGATTCCACGTTAAACTGTAGGTCTAAGGTGGAGTGATAAGCTTGAACTTCGTCAGAATGAACAATTCGGGCGGAAGGAAAACCAAAGGTAACCAAACCAAAGATTCATATATTCAGATGTTCCATGCAATGATTCCTCATTTCACAGAGGTTAGGCTTGGTACCCCTCCTCTTGAGTTCGCCTGGTGAAGTAAAGAGTTGGTTTCTTCCGTTCTCCACTTCACATAGCCAGGTGCTCCCAGCTCATCTGGAAATCCTCTGAGCCAGGCGAATAGCCTTCTTTTCAAGATATCCACCGCTACACCAATCGCATTCCTCAGTTCCTTGGGCAGCTGGTTGAACAGTCTTGGTCCTCTTACAAGAAAACTATTTTCCTTCAGGGTTGAGGATGTTCCCTCTTTAGCCTTTAATTTGGGAACACGACACATTCTTCCTTTCCTACCTCCCACTATTGTTTGAGTGGTTATAGGGCTCAAAGTAAGATGAGGGACTAGTTCCTCAATTATTTTCCAAATGTATCATAAATAATGGTGTACCTCTCTCTTCTTCTTTCCACTGAATATAAACTTAATTCATGTAACATTTCCCAGTAAGTTTGTTCTTTGCATCCACTGATCTTGGCTATGAAACTTCTCTGAATCCCTTCTAGTTGACTAATGTCTTCTTTTTTACATGAGGATGTTAAGACTGAGCAATACTCCAACTTGGGTATGATCAGTGTTTTCAATAGAGGAATCATTACGTATATTGCTATCCATGCTTTTCAAGGTTCTCAGGATCTGTCCAGTTATTTTTTTTGCTCTGTTTACTGCTATTTTATTTTGTGTTTCAAATTTTGCGTCATTGGTCATTACAACTAAATCTTTTGCTTTAGAGTTTCTCTGAATTTTCTCTCCATTTGGGGTATAGTATTCCATAGATTTTAAGTCCTCCCTTCTTTCGTACCTTAATAGTTGAAATTTCTCAGTATTAAATTTCATAATATTGCCTTCAGACCAATTGTAGATACTGTTCATATCTGTCTATAGAGACCCTATATTCTTTGGGTTTCTGATTTTTCTTCTAATTTTTGTGTCATTGGCAAAGGATGTTACTGTGTTGTCATTGGTAATTTCCTCATCTATATCAATGAACATGATTATGAAGAGTAGTGGAGCTAATACTGTTCCTTTTGGTACTGAACTAAGGACCTCTGACTCTGATGAAGATATTCCTTGAATTGTAACGACTTGCTGCCGCTCACTAAGGAAATTATATACCCATTTTACTACTTTACCTGTTATTCCCATATATTTCAGTTTATGTGCTATGATTCGATGGTCAAACTTATCGAACGCCTTGTCAAAGTCTGTGCATATCACATCGTAGTTTTCATTGTTTTCGAGTGCATCAATAATGTTGTTATAGTGTTCCCTTAGTTGTGATATACATGATCTTAACCGGAATCGATGTTGTTATCATTTAATGTTTTCCGAGTTTCCAAAAAGTCATAAATTTTTTCTACAATTATCCTTTCAAATATTTTGGCGAGATGAGATGTAAACGATACTGGCCTATAGTTTTTAGCCTCGGGTCGCTCTTCTTTATATATTGGAACTATGTTCGCTCTCTATAAATGAAAATGCAATGAGGCGGGATGCTGCAGAGGGGTCGATCGTAGGTTGATCCTGTCCCGTCGTTCAAACCCTCAAAGTATTTACTGTATATACATATATATAGGGGAAGGTGGGGCAAATCGGGACCCGTAAGGAAATCACAATTTTGTAGGCATATAGACGAGTATTTGGACCCATTAAATACAAAAACATTTATCTTCACCTTCTGTCTTCCATTCTCTATCACTTTTTATAGCGTTCTAGCTTTGCATTAGGTGTAACTGGAATTTGAGAAAGCCGTTACAATTTTCTGGTTAAAAAAAATCGAGAGGCAACTCGGAACCCGGGTTCATTTTGGCTCCTTCTCCCAAATTTCAGTACCACGCGGTCACTGCCGGCGTGTGATGAAATTTCAGACACGACGATACGTGAAAATCAAACACTGATCCATAAGTAGCCTATACACAAATAAAACAACAAAATAAGTTCTTACAGCTTTGGAATAATGAATCAAGAAAAGATTCGCTGATAACACATCAAATGGATAAAAAATGAGACTTTCTAATTTTTGCGGAGCTGCGTGGCGCAACCCGCAGTACCACTGTCTCAATGCACTGATCAGTGTCAGACAGAGATAGATTAAAGCTAGATGGCAGCATTAGTTTGAGCTGCAGAGAGGGTGTTCCGAGTTGCCCCACTTTCCCTCATATATATATATATATATATATATATATATATATATATATATATATATATATATATATATATATACAAGTTGAATCCTATCATGAAACGAACATGTTATGTGCCTTGAAAAGTGGACGCTCAATTTTGCAAGTTGAGGTTTAAGTTTTGGTTTTTGGCTAAAAATACAATAGTTACCCCCTTTTTCTTTGATGTATTCAATCCAACGCGAATGCAGCGAGTCTTTTGCTTATATTGAGGTTCTGGATATAGTAGGCTAGGTGTAGCTGTAACCCCTAGATCAGTGATGGCGAACTACTGACCCGCGGGTCAAGTACTGACCCACGAGGCAATTATTAGTAACCCACGAGTTCTTATTTAAATAAAATATGACTAATTTTTAATATTTTCTGCCTTTTAATATTTTCTGTCAATTTTGGGTGTACCCAGAGAACAACAATCAATAGAGAGAGTAGAGAATCTTATTCTTGCAGAATAGAACTCTACCAAATTCTTTTGCATCAAAGATAAAGCTAGCTTTACCTCTGCCAACAATGTTTGGTTCATCTTATTCATGTGAACAGTTGTTTTCCTCCATGAATTTCGTCAAATCCACCACTAGGAATCTCCTTGGCAGAGATACGAGTGCTGCATGTGTGAGACTAAAGACAACTAAATATAAACCTCGGATCAAAACATTAGCAGCTAAAATTCAACAAGTTTCTCACTAAAAATAGTAAGTAAATAAATTATTGTGACCCAATTTAATTTTTTTAAAAATCCAAAGTAACAAAAATGACCCGCCAGCAAAAAAGGTTCGCCACCACTGCCCTAGATCTTGTCCCAAAGCTGGATCCTATCTGCTTTGCAGATAGCTGGTGAGGGAAACTATATTTTTTGGGCCTCTTTGTTAGTGACTCTTTGCCCACGTCGAGCTAACATCATGAAAAAAGAAAAACTATAGTATTTGTCATTTACCATTATTTATTCAGATTATAGTGGATTTAATTTCCCCAGAAGAGTCCCTTGTTCCATGCACAGTCTGTGTGCATCATGACAAAACCTCAGGGGACCATTCTGGGTTCAATCCCATATATAACTGGCGGAAAGCAAGAATATATGCTTTAATTAAATAAATAGCGCAATCTGGCAACTCAACCAGTTAAGCCAACTGGCTTATTAGGATCTTATAAGACAGCTGGCGCTCGGATGAACTCTCAATATGCGCTTGGTCCTGCCAGGCGAACACTCTTCTCTCCTTCTCCTTTCTCTCTTAGGTTAGGTATACCCCTTTGGCGGGTGAGGCCGTCCCTCTTTCTCCCCCAGTTTGCTGGGGGAGTTCATTGCAACTTGGGGGATAACCTCTTCCTCTTTTTGCATAACAGCTTGCAACATTCCGCCCCATTTGTTGCATAATATCTTGCAACATTGATCAACATTTGCAATTGCATTGCACTCTCTCCTTTTGCGGTCAATCGGTCATACTACTTGATCGATGATAATACATACATTTTTTTGTTTGCTTCTGGTTCTAATCCAGGAATTCTATACGGTTTACCCAAAGTTCATAAGCCAAATTTCCCAGTAAGACCTATTCTTTCAGCCTGTAACACATTCAATTACAATTTAGCCAAATTCTTCGTTCCCTTGCTTTCAAAACTTACCTACAATGATTAGTCCATTAACAACGCTTTTAATTTTGTTAAGGATATAAAAGAGATCAATCATGCCGATTCCCTTATTATGGCCAGTTTTGATGTCTCATCATTATTTACTAATGTCCCGTTAAAAGAAACATTAGATATCATACTAAATAAGTTATTCACTACTAGTAATACTCTTATTAATGGCCTCACTCTGACTCAATTTAAAAATCTCCTCGAAATAGCGTTTTTTGATAATCTTTCCTTATTTAATAGTAACCTTTACAGCCAAATTGATGGGATAGCTATGGGTTTCCCCGTTGAGCCCAACACTAGCAAATGCATTTCTTTGCCATTACGAAGAAATTTGGTTGAAAAGTTGTCCCAATAGTTTTAAACCCGTATATTACAGAAGATAACGTAGATGACACTTTCTTAATATTTAAACATCCTTCACACGTAAAACCTTTTCTTCATTATATAAATAAACAACATATTAATATGAAGTACACAGGTGAAAACGAAACAAATAATAGTTTACCTTTCCTGGATGTTCTAGTTAAACGGGCTAATAACAAGTTCCAGACCTCACGCTTTAGAAAACAAACTTTTACTGGTTTGGGAACCAATTATTTAAGTTGTATGTTTTAGAAATATAAGATTAGCGCTATAGTAACATTATTGACGAGACGTTACCGAATTTGTTCGGATTACTTTTCATTAAACGAAGGATTTAAATTTTTAAGACAGTACTTTATTAATAATTACTACCCTTCTAATCTTTTTGACAACCAATTAAAGAAATTTTTAAATAACACTTTTAATACTCAACTCCCCATAACCACAGTACAAAAAGAAACCACATATATTAAATTACCTTTTTATGGGTATTTTTCATAACGTATTCGAAATGAAGTATCCAAACTACTTGAGTCTAGTTATCCCCAAATAAATTTTAGATTCGCCCTCGTCAACCCACTTAAGGAAGGTGTTAAGATCGAAGAAGGAGAGGAAGACCAACATCTCACTCAAGTACCACTGATGGCGGGAGAAGGCTGTGACCGCCGCCTTCGAGATGGCCTCGTCCACGTAAGCCACTAGTTGGATCAGGAAAGAGAGGTCGTTGGCCGGAGCGGCAGTCGCGAGGAGGTCCACAAACTATGCTCGGACGTAGAGGAAAACCTCAAAGGTGGAAAATCTCTTCGTGTAAGCTGGCTTGCTCGCCGTCAGGGCGAACTGAGACCGGAAGAGGTTGATCTCCATGGCGTAGATGACGCAAACCATCCCCGTAGGGCGGTGGAGGGTTCCGGGCTGGAGGAATCCGACTCCTCGTGGAGGAATGGCGCCAAGGTAGATAATGGCCAACTCAAGCAGGTAGCTCCCGATAGTCGTTGCGCAGTTGTGTGGCGGTCAGCTGCCGCTTGCAAAAGCTGATCATCTCGTCCCGATCAGCCACGGCTGCTTTGAAGCGCTCCTTCCCGATGATATTCCAGTTCTGTTGGAAACGCTTAAAAGGGAGGATGTCGGGGCAAGAGGAGGAACCGTGGCATGCAGCGAAGACCTTTGCCGCCACAATCTCCATGACGTGGTGGCGGCACGCGAGATTAAGGAGGCCTCTCCGAAAGTGAAGCTCGAGGAGAGTACAAGCCCCAATTCTATGGCCGGTGTTGTTTGCAGTGATATCGAAGAACATCCCCTGGATGTGATCCTTGATACCCCAGTCTTTGGAGCAGTCCACTACTGCCTTCGCCATTGCTTTGCCTGTTCCAGATGGGAGCATCGGAACGTCAAGGAGTTTCGACCTTCCCTCCTCAGAAAAAAAGACAGGAAGCCGATCGACTTGCTTCTTCCTAGTGAGATCAGGAAGAATTTTCCCATCCAAGTGGACGATGAGAGGAATGTCGGGTTGAAGGATTCCTTGATCGCGACAGCGTTGCGCTCACGCATGGAGATCCTCGTCCGGCGTATGGTGCTTCGGCCGATCGAGGGGTCCTGGACGTTATGCTCGAAAGTGGAAACCTGTTTCTGAGAGAACATAGACCGCCTCTCGACCACGGTCCAGCGAAGTAGACAGAACCGGTGTAACAATGTTGCACCACCGAGTAAACCTTTTCCGCTTCGGTGGAGACGGTGCTGAAAGCTGTGCCTCTTCCGTGCTGCTGCTGCTGCTGCTGCTGCTCGAAGAGTCCAGTTCTACCATAAATGCCCACTTCCTTCGTTCTTGGTCTCGTTGATGAAAACTTTCGTTCGCTTGCTTCCTCTCCTGCTGGCGGGCCTCCTGAGCTGCCAACTGCTCAGGATAATTTTAATTATCCTGAGGAGTTGGCAGCTCAGAGTCATACATCCCCTTCCTCTCCTTCTCTCGCTGGGCGAGGAGGAATGCTTTGTCTCGTCGATGTTGATCAGTTGGAGGGCGTCGGCGTGGACGTTGTCGAAGAGGACGGCCAATCCCTCCTGAAACGCCTTTTCCTTTTGGATTTGCTTGCTCCGATCACCGGATCTACCCTTTAGCAGTGTGCGCCAGTGATTGTACTGCTTCTTCACATTTGGAATGGCGTTGTGTTCAGCCATGGTCGGGATTTGGGCAGTCATCCAAAACTCCTTCACTTCTTTCAGTATGATGCTCAAGGCCTTCTCCCAGGTTTTCTTCTGCATCTTCATGAGGCTGAACAAGCGCATCAAGAACATTTCCCTTCGATATGACCTTCCTACCACAAATTTGGTCTGCTGGTTGACCAATTAGCCAAACTTCGATCACTTTGCGAATCACTGCTCTTGAAGTACTAGCCATTTTACCAGTAGCGGATTTAGAGGGGGCCTGTCCCCCCTTTGGCTCTAGGTACCTATTTTGGCGCTCCTCTCAGCCTGAATAACACATGCCTAATCCGATGTAAAAAATGTGATTTCTAGCTTAACACTGGTATTGTAAAGGTATAAGGAGCTTCGGATCCGACGGCACCCCTAAAGTGGTCTGCCCCTCGTTTTGAAAATTTCTAGATCCGCCACTGCAGTGTACTGAAACTTACCTGCGAACAAGAAAAGTTTTCAAAACGTCACGTCCTTCTGCTAAGGTTATCTATGGGTAACTGAGGTTGCCCTCGGACACTTTTGCCTGCCTGCCTACCTGCCACTAGAAAGAAGCGGAATACTCAAATTAGTGGGTGAAATTTGGAAATTATTTGAAATTATTTTCGCTATTATAGGCTTATAGAGCAAATCTTCAGGTTCCATCTAACGTCTTAAAATTATCCGATCTGGATAAAATTTGGTGTATGATGTTTTTTCAACACGGAGAACAATATCAGGGGGTAAGACATTCAACTTTACGACTGTAGTATTTTATAGACTACTCTAGTATATATATATATATATAATATATGATGAATAAAACCACGAAGGAAAGGAAACACAAAATGGTGCTCAAGCGCTTTCGTCTAATGACATCCTCAGGAACACTGAAGTACATAAAAAGGTTAAGCCTATATATAGGTTACAGAAAGAAAAAAAAAAGAAAAAAGAAATAACATACATACACACACACACACATATATATATATATATATATATACACATACATATCTATATATACAAATACATACATACATACATACATACATATATATACAATAAACAGAGAAGTAAAAATATAAAAAAATTAAAAATTAAAACCTTAAAGGATTACCAGTGAGGCGTACAGATTTGTAAGGAAAAATATCGATTTTTAGCACAAGATCAAATGGATTATAAAAATACAAAATTATACTGGAACTCTGCCGGGTTTTAACACAATGCTGCCTATGGTCAGGTTTCGATATATATAAAAAAAAAAAAAAAAAAAAATGCAAATTAAAAGTTAATCGATTTTTAGCACAAGATCAAATGGATTATAAAAATACAAATTTATACTGGAACTCTGTCCGGGTTTTAACACACTGCTGCCTATGGTCAGGTTTTGATATATATAAAAAAAAAATAAAATGCAAATTAAAAGTTAATAAAGTAGAAGACAAGTTTACCAAAGATTTAATGTTTTACCCTTCTTATTTAAATCTGTTTTAAAGGAATTCAACATAACAGGATCGAGTTGAAAAAGACCTTTGCTTATGTTGAAGTTATTTGAAAGTTGGATAATGGCAGACTCAAGAATATTTCTATTAACAATGTTGCTTGAATGGAATAAAACTGAAGCATTATTCCAATCAATACAGTGGGCTAACTCTGACAAATGGACAAAAAGGGCACTGGACAACTGTCCTGTTCTAACGGAATATTGATGCTGTTTTATACGTGTGTGCAAATCCTTTCCGTCTGACCTATGTAAATGGAATCACATTGTTTACAACCAATTTTATAGATAATGCCTGAATTATTGGTAACATAGTTAAAGGCCTCGTTTATAGTGCGGCGAATGGTAATTACGAAGATAACTTTCCTAAACGTTTTCGCAATAGCCTCTCACAATTAAAAAAGATGGGGAGCTCCATATTACTAAAGCAGACAAGGCTAACACCATAGTTATTATGGACAAAGTGGACTACATCGGAAAGATGAACGAGCTTCTCCAGGACCCCGCCACATACACCAAACTTAGGAAGAACCCGCAGGATGACGTCATCAAATCATTTAATAGTGGCTTGAAACGCCTTCTCAAAGATCATAAGAACTTAATTCCGCTTTTCATGTCCACTTCACCTGCTCTGCCCTACCTTTACGGTCTTATTAAAACCCACAAACCTGGTAACCCTATGCGCCCTATTATTAGCTCGGTGGGCTCTATTACTTATAAACTTCCAAATGGCTTGTCAAAGTCTTGTCCCCCATTCTCGGAACTATCTCTGATTCACATGTAAAAAATTCCATGGATCTTACGGAAAAATTGAATAATGCACGTACTGAAACTAACGATAAATTGATTAGTTTTGATGTTTGTTCATTGTTTACAAAAGTGCCGATTGACGATATGCTTGACTTTCTCCCCAAGAATTACATAAGTATGACCTGCCACTACCTTCACACATTGTTTTGGAACTCATTAAGCTTTGCATCAAAGACTGTAAATTCACTTTCAATAACGAGTATTATCAACAAGTTTTTGGGATGGCTATGGGCAACCCCTTATCGCCCCTCCTCTCCAATATTTATATGGAGTTTTTCGAAATTACCTATATTCCGAGAATCCTGGGGTTGGCATCCCTTGGTTGCGGTACGTCGACGATATTTGTGTATCTGGCCCATGAATCGTGACCTGGATAGCTTCCTCCTTCAGTTAAATGATCAAGTCCCCTCCATTAAGTTTACTTAGAAGTTGAGCAAGACAATTCAATCCCATTTTTGGATGTGCGTGTACATAGGGAAAGCCCAGGTTTTAAGTTTAGTATCTATCGGAAAACGACAAACAATTTGTCCTACGTACACTTTTACTCGGGACATGATACCCCCACTAAGAGGCCATATTTTCATCAATGTTTCTCCGCGCCCTTAGGATCGCCAGTCCGGAATACATCGATGCCGAATTGGAAAAAATCAACGGTATTGGAAGTGATTTGTGTTATCCATCTGCGTTTATGGAATCTTGTCTCAACAAGGCAAAACGAACTTTCTATCGTGTCAATATTAACACTCGTACTTTGTCAAAAAATATTTTAGTACTTCCATTTTTCCCGGGCTTTTTTGGCATTGCTAATGTACTTAAACTTTTGGATATTAATGTAGTATTTTCATATAACAATATTGTGAAAAATATCAGCAAAAAATAGCCCTACCAATAATTCAGGCATTATCTATAAAATTGGTTGTAAACAATGTGATTCCTTTTACATAGGTCAGACGGGAAAGGATTTGCACACACGTATAAAACAGCATCAATATTCGTTAGAACAGGACAGTTGTCCAGTGCCCTTTTTGTCCATTTGTCAGAGTTAGCCCACTGTATTGATTGGAATAATGCTTCAGTTTTTATTCCATTCAAGCAACATTGTTAATAGAAATATTCTTGAGTCTGCCATTATCCAACTTTCAAATAACTTCAACATAAGCAAAGGTCTTTTTCAACTCGATCCTGTTATGTTGAATTCCTTTAAAACAGATTTAAATAAGAAGGGTAAAACATTAAATCTTTGGTAAACTTGTCTTCTACTTTATTAACTTTTAATTTGCATTTTATTTTTTTTTATATATATCAAAACCTGACCATAGGCAGCAGTGTGTTAAAACCCGGACAGAGTTCCAGTATAAATTTGTATTTTTATAATCCATTTGATCTTGTGCTAAAAATCGATTAACTTTTAATTTGCATTTTTTTTTTTTTTTTTTTTTATATATATCGAAACCTGACCATAGGCAGCATTGTGTTAAAACCGGCAGAGTTCCAGTATAATTTTGTATTTTTATAATCCATTTGATCTTGTGCTAAAAATCGATATTTTTCCTTACAAATCTGTACGCCTCACTGGTATCCTTTAAGGTTTTAATTTTTAATTTTTTTATTATTTTACTTCTCTGTTTATTGTATATATAGTATGTATGTATGTATGTATGTATTTGTATATATAGATATGTATGTGTATATATATATATATATATGTGTGTGTGTGTATGTATGTTATTTCTTTTTTCTTTTTTTTTTTCTTTCTGTAACCTATATATAGGCTTAACCTTTTTATGTACTTCAGTGTTCCTGAGGATGTCATTAGACGAAAGCGCTTGAGCACCATTTGTGTTTCCTTTCCTTCGTGGTTTTTTTCATCATAAATATTTTTCACGTGTTACCTTCGTGAAATAATTTTCATATATATATATATATATATATATATATATGTGCAATGGGTCGCATTGACGTGTAGGCTCTCCTGACACATATATAAATTAGGGTGGTTCACCCTAATACAGAGGAATTATTTTTTCTAATTCTTATTTGAATTGCCGAAAAGCTACTCCATGGAAAAAACTGCTCCATCGAGTTTCTCCCCTTCCGAAGCTGACGGCCATTAGGCATACGGGTTCTACCAGTAAAGTAAAAGCATCCACTTCTCCAGAAGTGTGTATTGCCCCCTTACTAAAGGGTGGGTATCACTGTGGTCAACCGCTCATTGTCGCTTGATTTGACTGGCAGCAGCGGTGGCCTTCCGTGTTTCAGAAAACTGGTTCCAGTGGTTTTGCACCATGTGCAGTAGCTAATGTTACTGCTCCTCGTCCTTCGTTAAGACGCGGTTGTAGTTATGCATCAGATTGACTTCTCTCTCGGTTTAGTCATCTAATATTCTTTGCGAAGAAGCGGTGAGATTTCGCAGTTATGAACTCCTCCATTGACTTGTGCTGTATACCTTCAGCCTTTTTGGCTTCAAAACGGGCTGGCGGCCGACTGTCACCGCCACTGCACTTCTGAAGTGCCCTAGCCATTTTCCGTTTTCGGTTCTCCGGTGGTGTTAATTCCTTCGAAAAAGATATTAGTGCCACAAGTTCTTCGCTCAGTTGCGAGCAGTGGCGCTTCATTGCAGTTGCCGCGGCAGAATCACTGCTGAATTGACGGGGCGGTTCTTTTCGATGGTTTGAAGGAACGTGAACTTGTTCATGGGAGTGGCAGCTGGCAATGGTGTCTTGAACAACTGCGATGCCACGACAGTGGCTCTCCGAAGTAGGTCAGTCTTAGTTCCAACAAACTCCACGTCACCCAGCTTCGTTAGGCGGCACGTGTGAAGGGTTCTTCAGGATTGCACGTTTTCATGGCATATTCCTAGGCTTCTCTGTTGATGTAGTTCAATCTTGCTGAAACCGCTTGAAGAGGGAAATGTCGGGTCCAGAGGACGCTTCTAAAAATTTTGGGAACATGTCGTCTCCCACTACTTCCCTAACACGATACCAGCGGGCGAGATAAAGCAGAGATTTATCCAGCTTTGGCTCCAGTCGGACACATGCTAACGTAGTCACGTGAAAACGCTTTTAGTTGGTTTCTTGCGTTTGGCGGTGGAAGGTTCTGCGATTGGGTTTCTCTTCTCGCTTTCATGTGGACATACATGCGTCATCTAGACTTTCTGGACACGACCTTCAACGGCCGTTATCGGTCTTTGCGCTCATGCTTCTCCGCCTGAAACTTCAAGATTGTTCTCGTTAGTTTGTGGTCAACTGAGTCCATTTCATGATTTTCCTCAATGTCCATTTTACTCAAAATCTTTGCCTGAACGATTTCGAAAATTATCGCCAGCTTTACCTTAAATACCTCTTCATTGGCTTTCTTTGTCTCCGTCTGTGTTTTTGTTTTTCTTTAGGTCCTGATACGTCTTCTGCAGTTTCTCTAGGTTCTCGATTACGTTTTGCCGAATGGCAGTGGGAACTCGTGCCTCCTGCAAGAATTTCTCTGCAGCTTTCACAGTTGCCGTGAGATTCTAGCATACGGTGAGCTTTTCCCTTCAGTGGTAGTAAAAAAATCGTTGTAGGACCTGCTTCACCGTCGGAAGTTTCTTTCCTGGTATGTAGCCAATTGCTGGCCGAGAAACTACTGTAGAGTTCCGTGGTATTGCGAGTAGACTTGAATTTGCCACTAGTTTCAGCCATTATGGAAAGGTGTTCTCATTCCAATCGTTCAGTGAATACTGTTCAGAGATTCACTGCCCAGATCACGCGATAAGGAAATAAACTTGATAATCGTTGAGACACTACTAAATGTCACTTGACTGAGATGAAGTTGATATTGTAGCGGATTCGGCCAAAGGCAAAATAAATTAAGGAAAATTAAAGTTTAAACTGACTGATGACAGTTACCGACCTAATCCTCTACACTTGCATTATTTCATGTTCGCATATGCACTTATATGAATTTTAACTATGGAATTGTTAACAAGGAAAAAGAATGGTTCACTGATAAGAAACCTGCACTTAATAAATTTACATGTAAATAAGCAGAAAAGAAAAAATAAATCCCACTAAATATAAATGAAATATATCTAGTAACAGTGAGCTGTCCAGAAAAAAATTAATAAATCCTTAAAGTTTCCAAAATCAACGGAATGGCCTTGGCCAAAGTTGTTCCTTAAGAGACCATAACGGGTCTTTTACGTTTAAAACACAAAGTTAACTTCTAAACCTTCCAAACTTATTGATGTAGGTATATCAAGAAGATTAAAAAAAAAAAAACTTGCGTAAAAGTTAACAAAAATTAGTGCCACAAATGGGCAATGTATAGACTAAGTAGATGAAAAATAAAAGTTTTGTCAGTTACGTAGTTGCAGCAAAAATACTAATAAAAAGAACAAATATTACCAAAAAATAATTAATCAGTGACAGTATCAATTCAATAATGTCAATAATTGATCTCTAATAATCTCAATAGTACTAATCACAAACTGTATGAAGCACTTTAAAATATTCAGTCAAATGTTGCCAAATCTACAGATTCTTTCCTCGCCAAGAGGCTCTTGCAATATTTTGCATTTGATAGATAGATATATTAGACTTGCTGAAAATATCCATCCATCCATGGTACAAAACAATATGAGAATTACTTTCCTTTCATTTACCCTACTCTTTGGGAGATGCATTGGGCCATCTTTGGTTCAGTGATCTCCTTATTGTGCACTGTAGGGTGGAGCGAAAAATACTTTTTTTCTAGGATGAAGTTCTAATAGGGATTAAAAGTTGCATTTAGTGGACAATATATATCTGCCAAAATATGAGTTAATTTGTTTAATATTTTCAGCTGCCACCAGGGGGCTAAAGTTAACACAATTTTGGGTAAAAAGGAAAAAATGCTTCTATTTTAGGTTTATCAAACTATTATAAAATTTTATCTTAGAATTATCTAATAGTTTGATTAAGATTCTTAAATGATAAGAATTCGTTTTGTAAAATGCCTTTTCATATGCTTAATATCTTCAGCTGCCACAAGAGGGCTGAAGTTAACTTAAAAATGACAATTAAGTATGATTCTGTATTTACTTGAAAAAGGGAACAGTAATAAATTAGGATGTCTCTCCTCCTTTATACTGGCTTGAGACAGTTAAGAAACGTTATTTCGTGCCTTAGCTGAGTTACCACCCTTTCCCCAACCAACCTCCCTCTAGAAAGGGTTCTTGCTGAAGACTATTTAGTAATTTGCTTTTGTGTCAAATTTTGGCTGTTTTTTCCTTGATTCTAATGTAGCACGAATCCAACCGCTTGACGCATCTCTCTACGGCTTGTATGACATGGAAACTGAAATAATTCTGAATGAAGAGTAGTACCATGTTTGATGCATGATTCAATATCATCAAGAGAAACTCCTTTGGTTATCGGTGGTTCTGCTATCTGAAAATCTTGCCACATAATGAGATCTCTATAGTCTTTGACATAAAAATTTATTTCTGGCACCTTAAAACCTGATAACATCTGTTTCTTGAATGCATGCCCTTGCTTTTATGATACGCCTAAATCCCAACTGACGCACATGCTCCCTTTCATCAGCTATCATTGCAATGAGAATGTTTTCTTGATTTGCGTAATATGCATTTCGCTGAATGACTGAGTCATGTACTCTCCTAAGCTCTTCACGGAGATACCGGCTTCTTGCAATCATATGCCACATATGTTTAGCACCATATTGGCATAATGGTTTACGCTTTATCTGAAACCACATTGGTGCGTATACCCTAACAATGAAAGTAGCTAATTCTTGTAAATTGCCTGAATGATTCTCTGTGCTTGCATATAACCGCAGAGTCCTGTTTGCTGTGGTGAGCCACCTTGAATGTGATATATTGCCTGGACTCTTATGACTAAGACTCTTTGAGAATGTTCCACTTGATATAGCCTTGTGAATTTCAAGAAGGTATTTCTGGTCGGTACTTATGTCATCTACATCAATTTCACACATGTCCTCTTGAATTTCAATGGGTTTGAAGTTAACTATGGGAAGCTTTTCACAGTCTGAAAGTGCTCGGCCAATTTCTCCTGAAAATGCTCTTGGTCCAGTAGTGGTACCATCCAAGTGATGAAACAGATGGCGCAATGGAAGTTCATTAAGGTGTAAAAGGCATATCAGCCACTGCAATGGCTTATTAAGGCTTCTTCCAGTAATCTTATTGTGCCTCCAATACTACCAGTGTTAACCACTGTCGAATCACAGCCAACTGCAACGATGTTCCCTATATCAACATTCCTTTCTTTCAAGCAATTCACTAGCGCTGTGCAAATGTATTTAGCTTTGCCACTGGAAGGTGTCACATGTACAAAGTACAGAGAGTGTGGTTCAGATATTATGCTGATATGCTCTTCGCGTTTGGTTCTTTGGTGGTTAGAGCCATCACTCTCCTGGACTTGAATCATTGTTTTATCCTTTCTGCCATCAAAGTATAATCCCCGCATGGTTTTTGGCTCCTATCTGTTGTAGTTCCTTTCTCTGTTTTTGTCTTTCACGTCTTAGCTTACTTCTGTCTATAATATTCCCTTTGTCTTCGGGAGTAACAATTTTAAGATCTGCCAATACTGCAGAAGCAATAGCAGCCCCAGCTCTGTCCGACATTTTAAATCTATCACAAGTAATTGCTAATGAAGGCAGTGGCTCACGCATCTGTTGTTCTGATATTACATATTGAGTCGAGGTTGTATCTTCCTCATTATCTTCAGATATCTCTTCTAGTTGTTGAAGTTCACTTGTCTCTGTTTCGATTTGTAAGTTGGACGTATTGGTTATAGCAGCACTAGTTGTTTGTGAGGATTCCAGACGTGCTTTTTCCATTTCCTTTCGATGTTCTCTTGCTTGTAATCGTCTTGTGTGTGCTATGTCAATGCTTCCTATCACCATTATTCTGCGTGTTCGTGGTCATTTAAAAAATCCTGCTCTTTTGGAGGGACTTTCTTACTCTTTTCACATGAGCATCTCCTAAACTCCTTACATTTGCAGGTGCAGATGTCAAACAAAGTGCATTTTGAAGAGTTTTCAAATTCTTCAAGCTGATTTTTGTACTTAGGCTGATCCTTGCGTGACTTGTATGGCTTTAATAAGGACCTGTATTTATCATGGTACACTCGCATCATCTGTAAAACGCGTGTATGTGAAACTATTGGCAAAGAGGCCTTCTTCCAAATATTTTCTACCTTTTTGGAAACTGCCTCTGCTATTTCAGAAAATGAAGGCTCCTTGTTATTCATCTGCTCCTTCACTAAATGTTTTGTGAACAGGTAATCTTTCATAATGCAGTTATAAGTTGGTAGTTGCATATAACTCATCTCACAAGGTACTTCAAATATGGCACACTTCATATGTTCTCTAGTGAAATGTTTATATTTAGTATTTGATGCCATAATATTTTAAGAAAAATTCACAATCACAAAATATCCTGTAACATCAAAACATTATATAATTAATATATAATATATTTTATAAGTATATATAATATATTACATAAATATTAATATATTATATAAATAAACTAAAATTATATAATACATTATAACAAGCATTTTATAATAAAATCAATATTATCTCTATATAAATCACTTTAAAATAAAGTTTTATAATATTCCGATCATATTAAAAAACTCTCCGATCAACTGAGAGCGACTAGGCCTACTACCTAAGAAGACAAGTGTTAACACACTGTTCTAATGACTCACAGAAAGAAATTCCTTCACACCAAAACCTCCCCCACAACCCTCCCCAACAACATTCAGTTTAGTCTCAACATGACTCAGTTACTCTAAATTGTGTTAACTTCAGCTCTCTTGTGGCAGCTGAAGATATTAAGCATATGAAAAGGCATTTTACAAAACGAATTTCTATCATTTAAGAATCTTAATCAATCTATTAGATAATTCTAAGATAAAATTTTATAATAGTTTGACAAACCTAAAATAGAAGCATTTTTTCCCTTTTTACACAAAATTGTGTTAACTTTAGCCCCCTGGTGGCAGCTGAAACCTTTAAACAAATGAACTCATATTTTAGCAGGCATATTTGGTCCACTAAATGCAACTTTTAATCACTATTAGAACTTCATACTAGAAAAAAAGTATTTTTCGCTCCACCCTATATGTGCAGGGTTTACCAGAATTAGTTCTCTATTCCCTGGTCTTTGCGTGTAACATTATTTCGTAATACTCTTCATAGACTTAAAATTAAACTCGTTCCTGTCTGATTTTATTTAATATTCTTTTTAAACTTAGTGTTACAAATTCTTTTCATAGAGCGGATATTTTCTTTGCAACAACTGGAGTCACTTCTAAAGCTCTACGCCCAAATGTCAAGGAGATGTTCCAGATGTTGTATCCGGAAAAACATTACTCAGAAGGTTTGAATGTGCTTTTAGCAACACATTCACCTTCACCACGACTGTTGAAAACTCACCTTACTTTTTCTTTGCTTCCATCTAAGCTGCTTGAGACGAGTAAGGTACATATATGTTTCGCAGAAGTCTTGAAAATTCATATACTAATAATTATATGTTCCTACTTAAACTTGCTTTCTTATACTATCTGGTAATAATAAATTATCTGCGTTTTCTATTTAAAAATACCTTACTAATTCAAGGTTTGTCGTTTAATTGTATACAGGTAATCTACGTAGCTCGTGATCCAAGAGATGTTGTCACCTCGTTGTATCATTATATCAGACTTCATACTCTAATGGGATTTAAGGGAACTCTTGATGAATTTGTAGATGATGTCGTGAATGATCGAAGTAAGAATACTTGCCTTTGTTTCCAGGAATAGGCTAAGTAAGACGTTTTATCTAATTTTCACGGTGTAGAAGCTTTGTTGTAATGAGCGATTCTTTCCATGAAAATCACCTCTTTCACAACTTTTAAATGTGGATGCAATGCTGATGTGCGCACATATATATATATATAATAGTACAGGTTTCTTGTTTACTGTAAAACTTTGCAAGAGGTTTTTTTGCATGTTAGACTTTAAAGGTTTGGTTCCAAGAAATGAAAGAAAAAATTTAATAATAGTATAAAGTAATATAACCTTACCTTACCTTAATATAACATTACCTTACCGTGCGATGATTCCTCACTTAACGGAGGTCAGGCTTGTTGTTCTTTCTCCCAGTAAAAATATAAAGTGGCTAAGTTTTTTAATAAATAAAAAACACTAACAGAAAATGAACACTGAACTGATCTTAATTGACTTACTTTTGTGGTCATTTACAAAGCAAATGTTATTGCAAATTTTAGGCTTACTACTTGATAAGTAAGTCCCTTCGTGGCCAGTATTATAATACCGTTTCCCGTCGATGAACGAAGTTTATCGACATTGGAGACCGTCCTCTTCATCCAGATTATGTAGCAACCCGTGGCTCGGATCCCACGTAAAGCTGTAGGTCCCCTCCGTCATATGACCTTAGATGCTGCGAAGGAGGTTAAACAACCCCCACAAAATAAACAAAATTTGATAAGTAAATTAATTTAAGTTTAGTTAAGGGATTGTAATGAATTTTTAATGAATTTTAGAATAATATAATGCATAATGCAGGGTGGCCACAAAGTCCCTTTGCATGAAAAACAAGGGGAACATATAGATATGCTGTAATGTCACTGCAATGGAATCTGTACAATTCCTACAGATTATTAATTTTTATTTTTTTTAAGAAAACAAAAAATTGAAAGTTTTGAAATTTGAAAGTTGTAATGTTCCGTGAAGAAAAATCCAAAAGTGAAGGTAAGGAAGAGTCGAGGTACAAGAGTACAAGAGAGGCTGCAGGACTTCCTCTGACTGTGTTTGTGAAGAATGTTATTGACGTTTGTCTATGAGTACCTTCGGTTGAAAAATTTAAATGAGGGCAAAAGCGTGATACAGGTGGCAGTTGAGCTTAATTGTGGATATTTTAGCATTCATTTCATTTCATTATAGAAGATTGAAGGGCAAAAGTAAAATTGGCGGATCAAAAGTAAAGTTTGCAGAAACCAAAGATCATGTAAAAGATATTTACGTTGTTAGTTTAAAAGCATCCAATATCACATTGAATGAAAAGAGAATTGAGTAAATTTAAAATTTCACTTAATATTTTGAATTAATTATAGGTGATATGATTTTTTATTTTTGAGTCAAACCCCACCCAATACCTCTCATAATACCATTTTGAGTCAATTTCGTGCACCAACCTCCTATTAGTAACATGGCATGGTAAATAAACTTCTGCAACTCTGTGGTTTCTGTAACAGTGTAACAGATGAGGCAAAGGCGAATAGATGGGATCTCTGCCAATTCCTTTTCGATTTCAAATGCCTGAAATGGAAAGATGAAGAAATCTCTCTCATAACAAACGCAAAGCAATTGAATGGGGTAAAGTTTTTCTGCGAAAGCTGCATGACAGAAATAAACTCTTTTACAGTCTTTAAAGCAGAAAGAGACTATGAGGAGAAAGCAAACGAGGAAATTGTGAATAATGAACAAAGAAGAAAAGAAGAAACGAAGAAAAGGGAAGTATGATAGAAATAAAAAAAAGTACCAACACACGAGGGCGAGAATATAAATGCATTAGATAATATAAAGGCAACAGAAGCACAAAACGTAACACCAAAAGTTCAAACGAAGGACAGTACAAACAGCAAAAAAAAAACAAGCAGGCAATCAAGAAAGCAGAATGAAGCTGTCTCCCAATAAGGAGCCGATAACTACAAAAATAAAGGCCCCGAGTAAAAATGGGGAAGGAATTATATACAAATCTTATGTAAAAGGTAATTTCAGATGAAAGGGAGGACACTGTATATATGAACATCCCCCTATATGCAATTTTTTCTACAATAATGGTCATTGTAAATTCGGAGACAGCTGCAGACTCTCCCACTAGGATATTTGTAAGACTTACGTAAAATATGAAAATACGGATAAAATGCTACTGTTATCATCTCCCGACAAACCCAAAGGACAAGGTTCAAAGGACGATAGGAAAAGCGTGAAGAAACATATGTACCCAAATCGCGAACAAAACTTTTTCAACATCGCAGACACAATACGGTTGCTAAGTTTTATGAAGTATTTATTGAAAGTATATCATGATCAGAATCGGAAGTACGCAGCTCAGTACCACACGGAACATTATTGGTCCCACTCATTGTCAGGCTAACAGACAAACAGACAGACAGACAGTGAAGAAAACTGCGACAGTATAGTAACATCCTTTGCAGACGATACAAAGAGCAGCAGAAAAATCAGTGATGCAAAAGAGGTGGAAGTCTTGCAGAGGGACACGAACGGAATACACAAATGATCGGAAGATAAGAATAAAACTTTTAACACTGATATTTCAGTTCTTGAGATATGGTAGAAATGAGGAACTTAAACAGGAGCATATTATGCCCCAGATAGACACGAAATTCAGAGAAGCACAAAAGCAACAGATTTGGGGGTTATAATGACCGATGATGCGAAATCCGAGACACAAAATCAGATAGTAATAAACAAAGCAAAAAGAGTCACGGGACAGGTACTAAGAACCTTCAAAAGAAGGGACAAGATAGTCCTGCTGAAAACACTGATCATACCAAAACTTGAATACTGCTCAGTCTTGACGTCTCCATATAAAAAGGAAGAAATTAATAAACTAGAAGAAATTCAGAGACATTTCACAGCTAAGAGTGATGGCTACAAAGAACTCAACTACTAGGAAAGACTACTTAAACTAAATCTGTACTCCCTGGAAAGAAGAAGGGGGTACACCACAATTTACATATGGAAAATGTTTGAAAACCTGACACCAAACCTCAAAGTAAATCCAATTACCATCGAAACAACGCTGGAAAATATGAAAGGCAGAATGTGTAGTGTTCCAAAATTAAAGGCCCGACGAGGGACCTCTTCAACACTGAAGAAAAATAACTTGGTTGTCAGGGGGTCAAGACTTTTTAACCAGCTTCCAAAGGACCTCGAGAACGTTACAGGAGTCAAAATTGAAATCTTCAAAAGACTAGATGCCTGGCTCAGAACGGCACCAGATAAGCTGGGTGTACCTGGCTATGTGCGGCGGAGAGCACAAAAGAACAACTAGTTCCTCCACCAAACCAGACCTAGAGGCGGGGCCACCAGTTTGACCACGTGTGAAGAAAGACCAACCCACAAAAATGCTCCGAGGTGACGAGGTTACACCATTTATCAGACAATGAAGAGAAAATGAGAAGCTGAGAAGATGTGGGTGTGCAGCAGTGCGAAGTGTCGAGATGTCTGTAGAGATGTAAATTTCATAATTGAATTAATTACTGCAAGAATAATAATAATAATAATAATAGTAATAAATAAATAGTAAGTGTTCATTTAAGACATAAGGACCACGATAACTTATCTCCAAGATAAATAAAAAAAAAATTATCTTTACTTGATTTTAATAGTGTAAGCCTGATGAGCCGCAACGATTTCACACACACACACACACACACACACACACACACACACGTATTATACATATGTACGGGTGTATATATATACACATATATACCGGTACATATTTGCTATCTCTTATCGTAGTAGTAATAATCGGCAAAACTGAAAAGAAACTTGTAGTTTACTGCTTATAATAACAAGTATTATGAGATCTAATCATATAACCAGTGGAAATCTGTTATGCAGAAATATAGTAATTACAGAGACAAAAAAACATGGGAAAACAAATGTGATCTAAGCATTTGGGTCAAATTTGAATTTTTTTTTGAATGAAGGTCCATAAGAAGAGCGAAGTCGGGACCGAGTCAAAGATGTCCTTGTGTTGTGAAAATGGTTGTGAATGCTCCACGTCACTCCGGGAGTCGATTCAGGTCGATATGGAGAGTTTGCAGTCTAGTTAATTTATGGGTGCAATTTCGGTTGAGAAGATCCAGGCTTCATTAATGGTTCGAGTGGTTCAAATACACAAGCTTGAAAACGTGTGATAGGTATTTGTCGTCATGTTGTAACGGCTGCAACTGAACTCTGAAAGATGTTGCTTGCGATAATCGTCCAGAGTTCGAAGTGAGATTAAAAGGAAGACGTTGTTGATAGTGATACAATTTAAAGTGGGTAGTGTCTCGAAAGGTATTATGATGTCTCAATTCGCTTAAAATCTTTAATTTCTGTTTCTCCACGAAATCATTTGTTGGCGGTTGATAGGTGATGTAGGTTTTATATATAGTTGGAAGTCGTGGGCATTGTCAACTAGAAGAACGTATGACACTTTCCAATAGATATTTGGTTAGCTACAGTGTCGAAAGTATGGGCTGGAATTAGTACGACATTGTTGTACTTGTTGAGGTGGTCCATCATTACTAAGACATATCGGTTTCCTCAATGCGTTTGGTCAGAGAAAATAAGGACATCCACGCCAACAGTCTCAAGGACCAGTTCACTCAGTATATTCATGCATGTGCGTCGTAGGAGGCAATAACCCTTCATATCGCAGCTCAGACAAGGGCATTCTCTGCAGTAATCGGTTACTTTGGATATTATTTAAGGAAAATGATAACGTTTTTGAAAACGTTCCAATGTTTTGTCAATTCCGGGATGACCTGAGCAAACGGAGTCTTGACACCGTTTGAAAATAATTTCTTCATAATTTTGCTGAATTTCGATGTCTTCCTTGCCAAAAGAATCCTTAGAATATAATATATCTTCCTTCAGTATGTACTGCCGAACGACTTATGAATTGTCACGTGACTTCAGCTGTAGAATAACTTAAGCAGTACGGGAACCCTTTGCTGTTCGGAAATAAAGATATCTTTCTCAAAGTTATTCACTGCGTGAACGCGATTAACTTTACAAGCCACTTCAAGTTTGTTGATCGTGGACAGACACTCCGGAACAATATTAAGTTTCCCAAGACATCAACAAATTTGGGAACAAAGTCTCGCACATTTAAGACAGGTACCGAAATGTCCATCAGGAAGTTTATTCGTAAAAGTCACAGGAGCATAATTAGTCTTCAATAAAATAAAGTTGCAAACTTTTTCAGAGTCCAGACGATAGTTAATGTTTCTCGTTCAGTTCCTCAATAGTTTCGGTCTGGTTTAGATAGTAAACGGCTACCATGAACCATAGAGAGTTCGGTTTTATCCGTTTCCCGTAAAAGAATGACGCCTAAACCATACGCTCAAGTATCATTCAGAACTATGAACGTTTTCTGATAATAAGGATATTGTAGTATAATTTTATCTAGGAGTTTATCACTTAACGTTTCGAAAGCCTTTTGTTGCTCTCCAGACTGAGTGAAAGGAATTTTGGCCTTCAATATATGCCTTAAGGCAACAGCAACGTCAAAAATGGAGGTGTGAAATTGCAACAAAAAATCCTAAGAAGCCTATATCTAAGCAAACTTGATCGATATTTTTAGGAGCAGGATAGTCTTTTTTAGCATCTAATTTAGAAGGGTCAGGACAAATTCTTTGAAAGACTAAGATACAGATAATTTAAGATTCGCCTTACAGAGACGTTCAAATATTTATTCAAGATGTTTAAAATGTTCAGGGACGGTTACTAGACCACAATATCGTAAGTATAGATCAAGGTATTTAGATCGTGAAAAATTAACGTGTCCATTACGACAGCGAAGGGAAAAACGGTCCATTCATAATGACCTTGACTGGTAATAAATGAGGCAAATGGCCTTAATTCTGGGCTAAGAGATATTTGCCAATATCCACAGGAGAGATCTAAGGATACATGTACGGGGTGTCAGGAAATGATTGCCCCCCCTGTAGAGCAAAAACTAGAAGAGATAGATAAAAACCGGCGAGACCACTTGAAAGAGCGTTAAAATCTGAATAAAAACCATTATATTCTATTCCTGTGATTTTAATTCTTACCATTTTTTTCCGCACAGAAACCATGGCATCATCTATTTTGAACGATTCAGAGAAAAAGCGAGTTCTTGACCGCATTCGAGCTGTCACATTTCGTGAAGCAAAGGAAGCTGGTGCAACTTTCATAACTCGACACTGGGTGGCTGAGAGATTAAAAAGATCAGAAGACTTTGTCAAAAGGAATTGGAATAAGAATCCTGAAGATTGTGAAACAGAATTTCGAGGAGGAAGACCGGAGAAATTATCTCAAGAATCGAAAGACATTGTGCTTGCTGCATCACGGCGCCGAAAAAAGAGCTGCTCTGAGGTAGCGAAAGAGATACTTATCCGTCGTGGTAAGATAGTCAATCGGCAACTTGTGCATCAATTTCGAGTTCGCCAAGGCTTGAGTGCTTGGCATGAAATAGCTAAGCCACGGAAGAGTGATCTTAATATTGAAGATCGGCTATGGTTTTGTGATTATCTTGAGGAATGGACGGAAGACGATTTCCTTCACATGGTTGTCAGCGATGAATTCTTCGTTTATGTCTCCAGAAAACCAAATTTTCAGAATGATCGGGTTTGGGCAACAACTCCTGATGAAGTCCCAGACGACCAGAAGTATCGAGAAATAGTAAAAAATCCAGCATGTGTGGGTGTTTTCATTATGTTCTCTATTCGGAAGCTCATCTGGGTTATCAAACCAAGAGGAACCAGTTGGGATGGGCCTTATTTTCGAAATGTAATTTTAGCCCAACATGTAATTCCGTTTTTGAAAGACCCCGAGTGTGATTTGGATGTTGAACAGGCAACCTTTCTTCACGACAAAGCCCCCTGTATGAAAGCACTTGCGACTCAACAACTGCTTAAGGACAATAACATTAATTTTTTCGGAAATAATGAATGGCCTGGCAATTCTCCCGATCTTAATGTCTGTGAACATGTCGGATCCATCATGAAGGATCGGGTGGAGTCCTTAATGCTGGAACAACCCATTCAGAATCGGTATTCAACAGAAATTATGACTGCAAAGATCAACGAAGTCCTTGAAGAAATGAGTCATGATACCGATCTCTTTGAGACACTTCTGGGATCATACCCCCGTCGATTAATGGCCGTCAGAGCTGCAAATGAGGGCAACACCCGATATTAAAACAAGTGTTTTTTATTCAAAATTAAACGCTCTTTCGTGTGGTTTAGTTTGTTTTTTTCTATTCCTTTCAGTTTCTTCTGTACAGGAGGGGGGCAATCATTTCCTGACACCCTTTTACTTGCCTACATGCTGGATGACTTCTTGTACGTTCGGTAATGGATACCTGTCAGGTACAATGAAGCTGTTAAGTTTTCGACCTGTCGATGCATGGTCGTGGAGTTCCAGCTTCCTTTTTGATTAAAATTAAAAAAGACCATTGATTAATAAAAGATTGAATGATGCTTTGGTTTAATATTTACCTCACCACACTCTCTACTGTCACTTATTGACAGCGAGGAGAATGGTACAATAGAATGCAGACGGATCTTACGTGATCAACGAGATGAATACGAAAGGGAACCATGTCGGTTCGACCTGAAGCATCACTTTTTAAAGCAATGATGTTACTTACTCCGTTAGGAATTTTAATAACTTTTGTAAAGGAATGAATCCTTTACAAGAATAGAATTCGAAAAATTGTGCTCTAAACGTTCTTTACATAAAGAACGCAATTGATAATTAAAAAATTGTGAGGAGTTCGAAATAAGTAACACAAGATGATACATCCCATAGAATTTCCGAGAAGGTTTCCGAGCGAGGTAAATTAGCTTTTCCTATATCTGTATTTGGCTGCAAAGCTTTTGGATCTTTAATCAGGTTCATCGCGGTATTGGAGTTGACACCTACTAGTACACACTCTTTTTCTATATCTAGGCCCACATGAGAACACCAATTATAGAATGGCACTTCACTTATGTTTGAATTGTTTTGCCCAATATAGTGGAGCTATTAAATATGTAAACGAAAAAATCATTGGAGATGAAAGGACGTAGTCTATCAATTATTCAAACATATGCCCTTCAACAAGGAAAACCAAGAAACGAAAAATTAAATTTCTTTGAAAAATTGCAAAATACATATGACCTAATCCCTGACGATAGCGACGTCATACTCAGTTATGGATGATTTAAATGGACACATTGGTAGTGAAAGTGTTGGAGAACTAATTGGAAGTTTTGGATTAGATATAAAAAACGATGAAGGCAAGAGGCTGATTGACCTTTGCCTGAGAAAGAATCTCTCCACTATGAACAATTTGAAGCACCAGGAGAGCCACCATTACACTCGGTGCCGATATAATAACCAAATAGGAACATATGATCAAAAGTCTTAAATAGATTTCATTATAAAGGCAAAAAATCCATGATTAAAGACGTGAAGGACCATAGATTCGGACCATAGATTAGTTAAGACAAAGCTGAAAAGTCTAACACCGAAGAGAATCAAAGAACCTAGGAGGCAAAGAGTCTGCACCGAAAACATAAAAGATAAGATGAAGTTGAAACTAGAATGAAAAGTGCAGTTGTAAATTCGCAAGGATATGATCTGGAAGAAATGTAGGATAATTTTAGGGGCATCATCTGGCAAGTTCAAGAAGAAATTTTTGTTGTATAAACTATTGGAGTAAAGAAAAAGAAACGTACAGTTTGGTGGATAGAACAAAAAAGAAAATTAGCAAACCAAACAAAGAGCACAGCGCAGAGAGATGTGGGAGAGAATTGGTACAGAGCTGGAAGCAGATTTTCATAAAGAAACTGTTCGGCTAAGGTTAACAATAGTGCACAATATTTTTGTTTTATTTAAAAAATAAATAGAGTGGTTGTTAGACTTTTAATAGCGTATACAACCACGTGTTTTTTTTCGTAGGTTGGTTAGAGTAATTATTTTTGCTTTCCCATGCTAAACATGGGACTGGTTAGTGTAGCGCATAGTCATTAGATACTTAGATGTTTGGTTGATTAATTATAGTAGCCGAAATCCATATTGAGCTTCAAATAAATCACCGAACAGGGCATACACCCACATGCAAGTGTTTTTTTGTAAGTTAGGTTAGATTTATTTAGATCCCAATTTGGATTTCAACTAATATAATTAATCGCCCAAATATCTAATGACTATACGCTACACGAACTAGTCCCATGTTTAACTGTTATTTATTGATGTATTTACAATTTCTCTTTACAATTTCTCTTTCATTTGACCTAACCGGGTATTCAGTTGACCTAACCGGACATTCAGTTGACCTAACCTAACCTAACTTTTGAACCGCTCATTTCTCCAAAAAAAGACACATTTTTTAAATCAACGTAAAACTCTACATTAAATATCTTATTTTCAACAAAATCGGAAACAGTACATGAAACGGAAAAGATCCTGCGTTTGTGTTTTCAACCAGTTATGAATTCCTGATGGTGGGTTTTTGTAAGTATTAAGTTATACAATAAATGAGCAATTCGCAAGAAAATATAAAAGAAAGAAAACGATTGATTGAAGTCAGTACTTGGTAAATAAGAGTGTGTATATATATATATATATATATATATATATATATATATATAACTTTTATTTTAAAATGTATTTTAAAAGTAAAGTAAGACAAATGTTCAACTTAAAATTAACAAATTTTATTATTACAATTGGAATCGTGTAAAATTATAACTTAAATAATTTTAAAAAAGATTTACCATTTCATGGTCTGTAAAAGAGTTTTTTTTACACTCCTTTAATCTTTTTGTCTCCGATATTCAGAATTTTTAAGGTAGTTTTGTTTAATTAAAGAAAAACTTATCTTAATTGAGACAAAGTTGGGTTAACACTGGTTCTCTAAACTTCGTATAAACACTTACTGAGATTTATATAAACAAACATGTAAATCCTAACTTACAGTTAATAATGACAGTAATCATAGAATCCAGAATAAACTTTACAATGTCAAATGACCTATAAACTCTTCTCAAACTAAATAAGCACACCCCCTTTATTTTTTTCTGATCGATCGCTTCCTTTTTGATTTCGTGCAGCTGGTTGGTTTTGAATGCTGAAAATTTAGCGGGTTGGTCTTTTACAATAAGTAGACAATTAATTCTCATCATATAAGGGGAGTAGGGGAATAAAATGTGATGGGATGTAATTTTGAAGTAGAAGCGAGTAATTAATTTATAGTAGCGCTCATAAATATTCGTACAGAGAGATATTTCAGTTATATTCGTCCTTATTCTTATGCGTAAGATAATTACAAAAAGTTTACCGTTCGTTTGGAAAAAATTAACAAATAAAAAAAATTAGTTCAACTCCAACATATAATATAACCCTTCGAATCTGAATGAATTTCAACAATTTCCTTTAGTAGAATGGTCGAAAATGTCTACTGAGAGATGTCGAAACCTTGGCGAAAAATGCCCAAAACGAATCATTGAAGTTATTCAAGCAAAAGGTGGACACAGAAAGTATTAAATAATTTTGCAAATAACTGTACGAAAACCTTTATATATTAATTTTTTTCCATTTTCCTGAAATTCTTTGATGTTTACACTTTATGTTGGAATTGAACTAAGTTTTTATTTTGTTAAATTTTTCCAAACGAACGGTAAACGTTTCGTAACTATCCTCTGCATGGTACAAAAGATAAGGACGAATATAACTGAATATTTCTCTGTACGAATACTTATGAGCGCCACTGTATTTGTATTCAAAATTAGGGTTACTCGTGCGTGTAATTTAAACGTTTAATAATACGGATCAATCTAGAAATAATGAATGAAGCTATTATGAGGTGAATGTGGACTGCGAAGGAGTGATTGTATTTCGAATTAATTAGAAAATGTTAGGAATTCGCTCTTCTGAGTTCAAGAGTGAACTTATGGTTCGCAAACATGGAAATACTATGACATTAGGAATGATGAAACGTGAAGTAAGTTTCATCTTTGTGATATAACATATACATTACTGGTGTACCGATTAATCGGCATCGGCAGAATCAGCGATTTTGGAAACATAGGCATCAGCCAAATTTAGCCGATTCTCTCACCGATTCTTCGAAATTTTTCAAATTTTCATTAGAAAACAAAATCTATATTTATAGAAAATTGAACAGACAAAAAACAGTATTTGTGATAATTTATACTAATTTCGAAGTGTAATTATATGAAAATATTTTACATTCACGAAAAAGGCAAAGGTTAATAAGTTAAGTTGCCCATATATTTACATTTTCTCTAACTAGCTAATCCCTAAATATTATAAGCTATTGTAATCTCCTACTTTATATCAATAATAATTCTATATTAAGTTGTACTTTATAATTTATATATCAAACCATCTTATTATGTTAGCTTTATTTTACAGTAAGTATTTTAATAATTTTATAAACCCAAATTTTATATCCAATTTTTTGTTAAAATTGCCACCAGGGACTTGAAATTTTAACGAAAAATTTTGTTGTTTATATTGTTGAAGAAAGCCTAAAGCTTAAGGGCTAAATTAAATATAATAACTAGTCGAGCTTCACAATTATTTATGTCATTGTAAATTGTAAAATCAATGTATTTATTTTATTATTAATAAAGGTTATTTGGTTCAATTCAATTCAAAGAAAATACCTTCAACATAAGGAAAAACAATAACTTTAAATATTGGTATTCAATTTATGAAACTAAAATAAAATTAGTTTATCATTTTACTGAGTAATAAAACTTTTCAACATCATTTTATCTACAGTATTTGAGTAACAAATTCTGGTGCTGTATATTGTGGAGTGGGCTAAGGAAAAGCATTTAAACAAATATGAAATGCAAAAATATGAAAACTGAAAATTTTCACATTAAATTAATAAAATTCATGAAGGGAATTGATTTCTTAAAATACAGGCAAAGAATAGGCATTGGCATTGGCACTTTTCATGGAATCGGCATCGGCTACTATCGCTAATATATATAAATATATAATTTTTTTCCTTTCTCTGTAGTTCTGTATGGACCTTACTGGAACCATTTGAAATCAGCATGGGAGCACAGAAATCATCCCAACTTCTGTCTAGTCTTTTTTGAAGACCTGAAAACGGACACATTTTCTGAAATAAAAGAATTGACAAATTTTTGGGAACAAACCGAAGTGAAGAGCAAATTCAAAAAGTAAGTGCAGGTTGTTAAAAGCCTGTTTGCAATTTGATTCTATATGCAATATCATCAGACTTGTTACATTTTTACATTCTGAGAAAGAGTTCCACCCTTTCGAGAACTTAATCTGATCAGTTATATATATATATATATATATATATATATATATATATATATATATAACACCTTTGGTTTGTTTCTGTTCAAATTGATTATTCTGACGAAGGTCACGTTTGTTGTCCCAATTTAAACCTACAGCTTAACGTGGAATCGGAACCACAACCCAGCAGGGAAGTCAGAAATTCTAAAGTCTTGCCCATCTCACGACCTCCCGATCAGCAGCTCAGCGTCTTAACCAACCAAAACCATTTTTTTTGTATGGAAGGAAGAACAGTTGGGTTAGCTGAGCGCTGCTTTTCTCAGCAGGAATCGAACTCGGTCCGGTGGCTTCGTAGTCAGCGATGCTAACCACTACATCATGTAGTCTGAAGTAAACTTATAGTAATACTGTAGATGAAATTTACTTGCCGTTTCCTTCAGGGTGTCTCCGGTGGAAGCAATGACTACGCAATGATGGTTGTTCATCTTATTAAGGATTGTTTTGATTTAATGTGTGCTTTTAGAGGAATTTTGTAATTTTCCCAAACGTTTTCTGCCGTTTTCCCTACCGTTTACTCGTAGCTTCCGTGTCGGTAGTGGGTAACACCGTTTTCCTATAAGGAAAGTGAATAAACCGAGGTCGAAGTTTTGAATTCTGATGATGCTGGTTTTGTTTTGATGGTGTTGTTTAACCTCCTTCGAAAGATCTAAGGTTGTATGACGGAGGAGACCTACAGATTTACGTGAGATCCGAATCGCGGATTGCAAAATAATCTAGACACAGAAGACAGAGGATGGTCTTCCATTCAATACTCTCCAATGTTGGTGGTGATAATAATATAAGAGTTGGAGCAATTAGTTCCCATTAAGCGTTCTGAGCACTGTGCCACTTCCTGGCCCTCTTGAATGATTATTATTATTATTATTATTACTCGTTAAAAAGTATTCAAATAGAATGAAACTAACTTTTACTTTTATCGTAATAACTTTATACCATAATTACAGATCGTTTATGGCACGAGTTTCGCCCAAATGAAGGAAAAATATAAAGATAATCCACCAACGTCAAACCAAAATAATTTATTCGATAAAGAAGTGATGAAAAAAGAAGGAGGTTTCTACAGGAAAGGTTTGCATCCATAAAGATACTGTTTATTCGTCGCGAATACTATTCAAGTTTCATTATTGCCCTAGCTTTTATATAGGAGTTGAAGCTTTCTGGGTAACCTAGCCATTTTATTAGGTATATTTTTCTTTTCCTGAAATCTTTGCTTCCTAAAAATTTTTCAATTTTAAATGTCCTTTTTCCTAAATTAAATGTTACTTCTGCAACTCCTCACCATAAAAACCTCGCTCAACATCTTCCCCATTCAAATCTTGGACGTAAAACTTCATCACTTTGCCTTTTAGGGTTGATAGCTCTAACTTTAAAAGTTTCCTGAGTCCAGTCTTGTTCAAATCCTTTCTTGAACTTGTTACCATTGTGATAGCCTTACATGATCATTGATTTTGAAATGTTCTATCATAGAGGACACTTTGGCTCTATATTTTTTCAAAAGTTCTGTAACGTGCCTCTTTTTAAAACCTCATTAGGTGATGTTCCAGTCATACGATGGTAAGAACGGTTGTAGAACGACGCTAGATGACTCAAAATGTCTATGTATCTGTACGTATTTTTGTACGCAAAATAATGATGCATGCCTTCCTTTATGGTACGCTGTACCTTTTCGTTAATGAGGCCTTACGCACAGAGTTGGATGTATAATACCTGATATTGAGCATTAACAGCATATCTTGAAAAGCTCGACCTATAAATTCTTCCCCTAAATCTGTACAGAGATAGCCACGTATTCTATTTTCCTTTACCAGCAACGACTTTGTAACTTTAACAATTGTTTCAGGTGATTTATTTTTAAGAGGTCTAAGCCATAAGTATTTAGAGAAAACGTTTACGAGTATTATAAGTAGAATGTACCCGTAACCGTCATTGTAAAATGAGTACCTTTGCATGTCATTCAAATCAGCTTGCCAAATAGAGTCCACCGCTGTCGCTTTTGTCTTAGCAGTTTTAAACCTTCTTCTCACAGGTTTATGAAGTATAGAGGTTTCCTGCTCACGCAAAAATTTCTCAGCATCTTTTTTCTCTAACCCTCCAGTATAGGTACCCCTGTAGAGTCTATCAACCCCACCGTAAGAAGCCGGACTAGAAATATCGTAATGGTTTCTTAATACATCAGCCATTTGCGTATTTCAGAAGCACGTGGTTAGGGTTGTACGTTGGTTGTTGGTCTCTTCTTCTCCTTCAGAGGTCTTTCACCAGAAGGCGATGGTGTGCTCTGTTCTGGTATATGTGTTGTTTGTTCTAGATCTTTTATTCTGTTCTGGTTGCCAATCAGTGTTTTTGGTATGTTTATCTGTTGTCGCCTCGATTTAATGTGACTCCATCCTAGTGGAGAGGGTCTATCCCACTTTCTAACCAAAACATGTACGATATCAATAATATTCGAACCCTGAACCTTTGCACCTTCAACAACAACTTCACCAATATCGGTCCATTGTATAACAGGGTCGTCACTGAATAGATTATGAAGGCTTAGTCCTTTATTCCTCAATGTATTAGGGAGACTATTTTTTAATACATGTTCGAGATACTGCGGACTCACGCTTTTGTTCTTTGTTTGTTCGTCTCTAGTCTCATCATGTTCAGTATTGCCACTATGTTTGATAACTACGCGTAACTCCACAGGTTTCGTGTAATCTTCATACTCTTGAAGAAATTTCTGAAGAACTTCTTAGTATAAGATTCTTTTCTCATCAGGATGTATTTCGGTGTTTAGTAGATTCATCAATTTGTTTTCCATTCTTTTAAGCCTATTATTTCCGCGTTCTAGAACTGATTCTTGATTCTTTGCATTTTGTAGTGAAACGTACACTTCGTGTGGAACCACCACTACTTTCTTCATTATATTAAGCTAGATAATATAGGCCCAAAACTGAAAATAAGACAGGCAGGAATGAACCGCCTTTTTGTAAAATAATTCGCTTTATCTCTGACATAGTTTGTCTTTTACGAGAGAGAGCTCATATTATGTTCTTGTAACGACGTAAACAACTGCGAAGGTGCCATTATTACGTTGCATTTTATAACATTGAGGCAGAGTTCACAGATACATTTAAAAAAGTGGGGGGGGTCCATATTTTTTGACAAACAGTCGTTGGAGAATGTGAGGTAGGTGGGAAAAGAGTTATAAATTCATGATAATTCTCTATGCGTTTCGTCATTCTGTGGTATACACTGTTTCAGCCTCGTTTTGAAATAATTTCGTTCTTGGAAGTACCCTAAATGTGTTTCGCGGGTGAAGGTCGCAGAGCAAATACCCGTAACGTCGACTCGTTGCTTCTTCATAAACTACCAAAAATTCCTTACGCTGATTCGGAAACAAATGACTGGCTAATACCCTAATTTGTGAAACATCTCGACGTTGCGTGACTAAGACGTGGTATTGTGTGTTCAGTGAAACATCACGCATATACTGTACCTGTTGTTGAAAAATAGATTTTGGTTGATGAAAAACACGTTTATGTTAAGATGGTGGGAGAATACTGTAAACGTCTCAGCAAACGTTTTATTCATTTCTCATATGAGATCATCGATCACAATCTTTGTAATCATTGAAAACAGATTGATATTTGAGTAGCACCATGTAACTTTGTCCACAAATTCTGAGAACAGGGCATCTTTATCTTTAATAATTTTAAGCATAAATATAGTTTTACCAAACTCTGTAGGACCACTTAAAGTACACGTTGAAGGGCTCGTGAACCAGAATTTTTCTATAAAATCCATCTCTAATGCGACATAGTCTTAAACAAGACCTCTATCAAATATAGTAAAATTTAAAGGACCAGTATATTCACCAAACTTATTTTCATTTTCTTCTCATGGGAAGTACAAAAGAACCTGAGATGGACATAAATACAATGAATTTAAAAAAAAAATCTTTGCTGAACTTTGTTGAGATTTAAAATTAATTCCTTTAATTGAAAGATCAAACTTGTTTCCTTTAATTATCCATGTATTTCAGTGATGATAACACTGCCCAACACCAATTTTGCTGATTTAATTCTAACACCTGTTTTTAGGTAACTTTGGTGTGCTGATTTCAAAAATCATCTTAGTTTTTGCCTATCACGTCAGGTTTTCGAGCAATCAAATACGGAGATATCGCATTTTGGCAGGGTTATGCCCAATTTTTTTTCTTTTCAAAAAAAAGTGTTTACATAATCAGAATCAGCATGGAAAAGTAAACAATTCATGACGTCACGCTCACACCTGGGGAAATCACAGATACCCAAAGTTTTAATATGTTGTACATGACCTTTAGATTTAATGCACAGATTTGCCTATTCCACAGATAAAATTTTAACAGCAAAACAGCTGTTAACAGGTCTCAAAAATCATCAATTTTGATAAGGGCCCTTCATGGATCACCCAAAATAGGCATATTGCATTGCACATTGCACGAAAACCTGATGTGATGAACAAAATCTAAGGTGACTTTTGAAATCAGCACATCAATATTATCCAGAAACAGGTCTTAGAATTAAATCACCAGCAAAATGTTTTTTTTGTTGGGCAGTGTAATTTATTAGAGAAGCCAACTGCTAACTTTTTAAGTAAAAAATTAAAAAACTTACACCCGTACTTCGAAGGTTACTGTCCGCAAGTTTTTTTAATAGAAGAGAGAGAGAACAAGGAAAAGTAAGTAGCATACCCGCATCCGGGGAGACAGACATGGACCAATTTGAAAATTTCCCCCTCACCGTCCGTCATGACGGTCCCTCCTTTATAAGGTCTTTCATGGTTCTTACAAAAGAAAAAAAAAAGAAAAACGAAAAGAAAAAAGAAAAAGAAAAAAGAAAAAAGTAAAAAAAAAAAAAAACATGGTCTTTCATGAGACAAACAAAAACGGATAAAAACAATCAAAGAAAAACAGACAAAAACAAACAAACAAGCATTCGAGTACTTTCTCTTCAGGCAAGTTCCTCCAGACAATAGAAATGAAAATTTAAAATGAATATCTGAAAAGAGCTTAATAGGCCTAACGAGAGTATGCATTGACATCAACACATTCAATGACCTGTATTGTATTCTCAAAGCATATTATTATTAATATCACATTGCTTCATTGAATGTTACTCCACTTTCATATGCTTACAAATTGCGAGCATCACAAAAATCAAAATCAGACTGAACATATTTTAAATCGAAAACAAACTCTTTGTTTAATATCTGTATTATGAAAAATAAAATGAAGATTTATTATTTTAATTTAATTAAATTAATTTCTGTCTTTTTTAAGGGGAACTGACTTATTTTCAACCGAGCTGAGCCTCAAATACAAGACCTTTTTATACACTCATATCACATGCTTAATTGTTTATTTACTTTTAAATATATAGTTTTCTATTATTTACAACGCTATATACCATCACATTCACATGACATTTTCTGGTTTGTGAACTGTTAATTTTACTGCACATCAAATTTCGTTACAAATTTGCGTGTGTTAAAATAATTTAAAAACTGATATTTAAGCTATACATTTCGTGAATCAACACGTAAATAAGCGAGATAATACAACCATCCCCTCTCTCTATTATATATATATATTATATTTATATATATATATACTATAATAAGAGAGCTGTCCGTCTGTCTGTCCGTCTGTCTGTCCGTCTGTCCGTCACACTTTCAGAAATTGTGAGAAAAAATTGTGAGAAAAAAATTCAGAAATTGTAAAAAAAATTCAGAAATTGTATTACGGGCGGCAATGTCAAGCTCAAGATTTTCATGACTGTGTTCTTTTCTGTAGTTTAGCAATGGGGGAAGCAGTGGCGGTTCCTCATATGGGCAATATGGGCAGCCGCACAGGGCGGCATTTGTGGAGGGGCGGCATGAGCGCCTGCAAAAAAAAAAATAAAAATAAAAATAAATAAAGAAATAAATAAAAATAAATAAAATAAAATAAATAATAAAAGATCAATGACTTTGCATCAAGGAAGGTAAGAAGAGTCAGGCTTTAGATGGCAGTTGTGCTGTGGTGCAATTTATTTTGTTTCTTGTTCAAAGTGTAGCATAATAATTACCCTCTCTTAAGTGTCTTATTCTATTTATGTGATAGAGCATTTGTACAATTTAGAAATTTGATTCTCTAGTTTATTTATGGCAGTTGTGCAATTTAATTTGTATTTTTCCTGTTCATAGTATCATAATTACATTCTCTTAAGTGAGTTATTCTATTTACGTGATGAAGGATTTGTAAAATTCAGAAATTTGAGTCTTTGTTTTGGTTCTGAAGTTCCAACAATTAGTCCAATAAAAAGTTATTTTGTGAAAGAGTTATGTCTGTCCTTTATTTTGGGGGGATTCGAATGTGTGTGTGTTGGCGAACAGGGGGGGGGGGGCTGAAGTGAGGTGAGGTTCGCGCCCAGGCCGTCATGTAAGCTAGGACCGCCACTGGGGGAAGGTGGGGGTGGGGGTAGGTAATGGGGGATGGGTGGGGTAATGGGGAGGGGTGTGGGTAATGGGGGAGGGGGTTAGCCCCCAAGTTGTATGAATGGGGGTGAGGAGGTTTTGGGAGATACCAGATTCAGAAATGTTGACACAATGTGAGGCTCAAAATTTTCACGGCTGGGTTCTTTTTTTGTAGTTTAGCGTGTCTAACCGTCAGCGAAGCGGCGGGAACTGTACTAGTATATATAATAAGTATGAGAGTATTATATCCAGCAATAATTACAGAGCTATTGCTAACACCTCTTGCTTCTCGAAACTACTAGAGAAACTCTTGTTACCACACCGCTTAAATGATTACTTATGAACTAAATGAGTTTGGTTTTAAAAGGTCCCTCTCAACTGACCTGAGCATCTATATACTTAATTATATTTAAATACACTGACAGTAATTCAACTATTTATAGCTGATTTCTAGAATGAATCACAATATTTTATTTACAAGACTGGAAGACAGAGAAGTTCCCATATTAAATTTATAACAACATAATATACAATGACGAAGTACAAGAATTTAAGTATTGGGGTCAAACTATTACCAGCTCCTTGAGTGATGACTCGGATATAAGAAAACAATCTTGAAGTCTGTGTGCTAAAGCGAATATGATATGACCATAAGGAACTTTCGATTCTGTACAAATGAAGCTAAAGACACTCTTTCGTACTTTCTGCAGTAATATATATGGACAGCAACTGTGGGTGAATTATAAAAAAGGTCCTGGCAGAACTCTAAATTTGCTGTACAACAGTTCTTTTAGACTCTTACATAAATTAACCCCAAGATGCGCAGTTCCGCAAATGCTTGCTAACCACAATGAGCACCCCTGAGGTAACAAGAATACAGTCTATTACAAAGAATCAATCACCCCATTATCCAAGCTATCCATGAGTCCTGCCATTTATCCTCTAAGCTATGGACTTCTTGGTATGAAAACGTCTGTCTGTAGCTCCACTTAACTTCGACATTACAGTATTATTTCTAATCAAATGTATATATTTCTATCCTTAGTATGTGCTATGTCATTGTATTATTAATATTTGTCATATGGACTATAGTTTGCTAATAAACCTTTTCATTTTCATTTTCATATATATATATAAGTAGGTTTGTGCCGAAAAACAACTTTCTTAGATACTCAAATAATAGAAAACGGTTATAGGGTACACTCTTGTATTTGACCTCGTATCACTATACATTTAATCAACTTTTGTATCGAAACAGTTATAGAATAACCTTTATTAACCTTTGTTAATAATAATAAAATACATACATTTTTCAATTTACAATGACATGAATAATTGTGAAGCTCGACTATTTATTTAATTTAATTTGGCCCTTAAGCTTTAGGCCCTAACTCTATTCGCAGATTGTGATGAAACGAGTTGTTTATATACTTTCACCTTATATCCCTCACATATTGTACTGTTCAATTAGAACATCCTAGATTGTTGGCTTAAAATATCGCACAATCTTTCATGGAGCAATGCCACTAAAGTAATTGAGTACGTATCTTCAATAATAATTGCAACAAAAATCTTTCACTACAAGGTCGCTTCTGATTAATTACACTGGGCAACAACAAAAAATTTTTTCGTGTCCCAAGAATGAAAATACCTTATTCTTATAGTATTTTCTGTGCTGAATCCAAATAAGTTTTGTAAAATTTCTCTATCAGGTCTGGTTTTTGTGTGACATGCAATTTAATTTTTAAAAACCCATATAGTTACATACTTATTAAAATATGATCGAAAAGACATACCTGTAGTTTAAAAAGTAGCTTGTTTTGATTTTCTGCTGTGCTTTGCCTCAGGCATGTCTCTCTTAAGAGTCCAGCAATAGTCAGCCAGCATACTGGGCTCTCCATTTGCCTTGGTAACGGTTTTCCATGGCAGCAATATCCTGATGAAAACGCTCACCATGTTCGTCGCTTACCGCACCCAGGTTTTCCGGAAAAAAGTCCAAGTGAGAGTCCAAGAAATGAACCTTTAATGACATATTGCACCCCATTGCTTGGTAAGACTTAAGAAGATCTCCTACTATTTCAGGATAGTTTTCGGCCTTGTGATTTCCCAAAAAATTTGTGCAGACACTTTTGAAACTCTGCCACGCAGCTTTCTCAACTTCATTCAACTCTCCTTCAAATCTCTCATCTCTTAACAATTCTCTGATCTGAGGGCCTACAAAAATGCCTTCTTTAATCTTGGCATCACTGATCCGGGGAAACTTATTTCTCAAGTATGTGAATCCTGTTTGCGCTTTATCCATCGCTTTAACAAAGTTTTTCATAAGTCCAAGCTTGATATGCAAAGGAGGAAGGTACACTTTCTCAGGGTCAACAAGTGAACTATTCACAACATTTTTTTGCCTGGAACAAGTGAGGTGCGTTTTGGCCAATCCTTCTTAACGTAGTGGTTTGCTTGTCCCTACTGTCCCACTCACATAAAAAACAACAGTACTTGGTGTAACCTAGCTGCAACCCTAGCAAAAGTGCAATGACCTTCAGATCTCCACAGATATTCCACTTATATTTCTGATACTGAAACTTTTCTAAAAGCAACTTCATGTTGTCGTATGACTCTTTCATGTTTGCAGCATGTGCAATAGGTACAGAAGGAAATTTATTTCCGTTGTGAAGAATGACTGCTTTCAAGCTGACTTTTGAGGAGTCAATGAACAATCGCCACTCATCCACGTTATGTTCATGACCAAGAGCCCCCATGACTGAATTAACATCTTTACAAAACACAAGTCCATCTTCATGGGAGAACCATTCTTTGAATTCATCATGGCGGCTGCGGAAAAAACAAACTTTAGTGTCACGTTGCAGTAGATTCCAACCCTTTAATCTTGAACCTAAAAGTTCAGCCTGCTTCTTATATAATTTCAAATCACGAACTAGGTCATTTAGATCTCCTTGTGACAGTAAATGTGGTTCATTGGAGGAACAGGTAGCCTGGAATGTTGGATCAGAAATGTCTTCATCTTTTTCCTCGTGATATGCTACAGCTACGTTGATTCCTCATCACTTAAACTTACTTGTTCAGGAGGATTTGGTACTGGAAGTTGAGCACTGTGGGGAACTGGTCTCATTGCAGACGGTAGATTAGGGTATTTTAAGGCTCTTTGTTTTTGAAGTGATCCCCTTTGTATTTACCAGGCAGAAATAGCAGTCTGTTGTGTGATCTTTGGGTTCCCTCCAAATCATTGGAATAGCAAATGGCATGTGACGTGAACCGTTTAGCCATCCTGTAAGTAGTCTTACACATGTCACACAACAAATGTGAGGGGCCCAACTCTTGTCCTGATCGCCTACTTTACATCCGAAATAAAGTTCATAGCATTTTTTTACTAATGGTGTAAAGTTACGTTTCTGGGATTTTAAAGTTAGATCACCACATACATAACAAAAGGAATTAGGATGATTCAGACAGTTCCGCGGCATTACAAAACATCTATATGAATACAACACTGGTGTAAAATTAACAAGAAGCAACAGACACTAGGTGTTAACACTGTGACATTTACAAGCAGACTGACTTGGAGCTGCTCTACACACAGAAACTAGGCTCATGTCTGAACAGGTACAAACATGTTTCAACCTGCACAGTCTGCTGCTCCGACCAAATTTATCCTGCCAGCATTATCAGAACTTTCTCCCCAAAGGAATAAATTGTACTAAATTTACAGAAAAATTAATACAACATATATATTAATATTAATATATTTTATTATAGTTATATTAATTAATATAATATATTATTATATTTATTATTTTTATAATGTTTTATATTATAATATTTATATACTTAATTATATATAATATGTTATTATTTTTTTAGCCGGTGATCATGCTAAATGAGGAAAAAATGAACATAGCGTCACAAGTAAACTAAGCCTGATAGAAAAAATCTGATTTCATATTTAGATTCAGCATGAAAAAGTACACAAATAAACTACCTAACTGGCGAAATTAGTTTAGTTTAGTTAGATACAATAGTGGTACTGCTCTCGTCTATATTCAAGAACATTTTAAATATAGTAAAAATCAAAGATGTTGAAATAAATATTTATCCTATAACATTTCAAAAAAAATTTGGGAGCATCATTCTCTCTCTCTCTTCTCTCTCTCTCTCTCTCTCTCTCTCTATATATATATATATATATATATATATATAATATATATATATATATATATATATAAATTTGAGAATCTGGGAGTGGCAGCTTGAAAACGTGTTGAGTGTCCTTTAATCCGGTCATCAAAATCTGGCAACCCTAGCCGGCCCGCAGGACTCATGGATAGCTTGGATAATGTGGTGATTGATTCTTTGTAATAGACTGTAGTCTTGTTACCTCAGGGATGCTCATTGTGGTTAGCAAGCATTTGCGGAACTGCGCATCTTGGGGTTAATTTATGTAAGAGTCTAAAAGACCTGTTGTAGAGCAAATTTAGAGTTCTGCCAGGACCTTTTTTATAATTCACCCGCAGTTGCTGTCCGTATATATTACTGCAGACAGTACGAAAGAGAGTGTCTTTAGCTTCACTTGTACAGAATCGAAAGTTCCTTATGGTCATATTCGCTTTAGCACGCAGACTTCGAGATTGTTTTCTTATATCCGAGTCATCACTCAAGGAGCTGGTAATAGTTTGACCCCAATACTTAAATTCTTGTACTTCGTCATTGTATATTATGTTGTTATAAATTTAATATGGGAACTTCCCTGTCTTCTGGTTTTGTAAATAAAATATTGTGATTCATTCTATCATATGCCTTACTTATATCTAGAAATGAGCTATAAATAGTTGAATTGCTGTCAGTGTATTTAAATATAATTAAGTATATAGATGCTCAGATCAGTTGAGTGGGGCCCTTTAAAACCAGACTCATTTAGTTCATAAGTAATCATTTAAGCGGTGTGGTAACAAGAGTTTCTCTAGTAGTTTCGAGAAGCAAGAGGTGTTAGCAATAGCTCTGTAATTATTGCTGGATAGAATACCCTCATACTTATTATATATATATATATATAATAGAGAGAGGGGATAGTTATATTATCTCGCTTATTTACGTGTGTTGATTCACGAAATGTATAGCCTAAATATCAGTTTTTAAATTTTTTTAACACACGCAAATTTGTAACGAAATTTGGTGTGCAGTAAAATTAATAGTTCACAAACCAGAAAATGTCATGTGAATGTGATGGTATATAGCGTTGTAAATAATAGAAAACTATATTTTTAAAAGTAAATAAACAATTAAGCATGTGATATGAGTGTATAAAAAGGTCTTGTATTTGAGGCTCAGTTCGGTTGAAAATAAGTCAGTTCCCCTTAAAAAAGACAAAAATTAATTTAATTAAATTAAAATAATAAACGTTCATTTTATTTTTCATAATACAGATATTAAACAAAGAGTTTGTTTTCGATTTAAAATATGTTCAATCTGATTTTGATTTTTGTGATGCTCGCAATTTGTTAGCATATGAAAGTGGAGTAACATTCAATGAGGCCATGTGATATTAATAATAATATGCTTTGATGAATGCAATACAAATCATTGAATATGTTGATGTCAATGTATATTCTCGTTAGACCTATTAAGCTCATTTTATATATTCATTTTAAGTTTTCATTTCTATTGTCTGGCGGAACTTGCCTGAAGAGAAAGTACTCGAATGCTTGTTTGTTTTTTCTGTCTTTGTTTGTTTGTTTTTATCTGTTTTTGTTTGTCTCACGAAAGACCGTGAAGGGTTTTTTTTTTACTTTTTTTTTTCTTTTTCTTTTTTAAGAAACATGAAAGACACCTTATAAAGGAGGGACCGTCATGATGGACGGTGAGGAGGAAATTTTCCAATTGGTCTATGTCTGTCTCCCCGGATGCGGGTATACTACTAAAGTAGTACCTCGAAAGGCCTTGCGGCCCATACCTTGGAGGTACCAATGGCAACGAGTGCCAGGGAAAAATTCATACACCCTCAAATAGTGTGCAAGATTCGGTCTAACCTTTTCTTGAACAGATGCACTGAAGAACTGTTCACAACTTTTGAAGGTAACCTGTTCCACGTGTGACAGATCTTATACGTAAAGTAATTCCCACACGCACTAGTCCTAAACCGTTTCAAATCCAACTTCCATCCATTGTTGCGAGTTGGGTTATCATTTAAACTAAACAATCTTCTAAAATCGACATTGTTGAACTTGCGTAAGAACTTGAAAACCTCGATGAGTTGACCGCGCAGCCTCCGAGTTTTCAGCGAAAACAAATTCAGGGCGCGTAAGTGTCGATTGTACCTCATATGCCTAACGGAAGGGATTAACTTTGTGGCCCTTGCCTGCACTCGCTCCAGCCTCTCAACATCTTTCCTGAGGGTGGGCGACCAGAACTGCACAGCATACTCCAGGTGCGGCCGAACCAGAGAATTGTACAGAGAGAGCACAATCTCCTTGTTCCGAAATCGAAATTGCCTCCTGATATAACCCAACAACTTCTGGGCTTTCTTTTCCACCTCTACGCACTGTTTGATAAACTTAAGGTCGCTACTAATGAGCACACCCAAGTCCTTTTCCAAATCAGTCGCCTCGTTGTTACTCCCTAACATGGAGTAGTCCGACTTGGGATTGGCGTAGCCAATGTGCATCACCTTGCATTTACCCAAGTTAAACGGCATTTGCCATTTTTAGAACCACTCTCCTGTCCTACGTAGGTCTGCACGCAGTTGCTCGATCGCCTCGGGCGTCCCAACATTGGCCCCAAGCTTGGTGTCATCAGCAAATTTGGTGATTCTACTGACGATGCCACTGCCGAGAGAGAGAGAGAGAGAGAGAGAGAGAGAGAGAGAGAGAGAGAGAGAGTGTCCAACATTGGCCCCAAGCCTGGTGTCATCAGCAAATTTGGCGATTCTACTGACGATGCCACTGCCGAGAGAGTGTCCAACATTGGCCCCAAGCTTGGTGTCATCAGCAAATTTGGCGATTCTACTGACGATGCCACTGCCGAGAGAGAGAGAGAGAGAGAGAGAGAGAGAGAGAGAGAGAGAGAGAGAGAGAGAGAGAGAGAGAGAGAATTAAAATTTGGTTGAGTGAAAGCTCCTAGAAATCTGTTGACAACCGTACAACTGAATGGAAACTGAAACATGAGATCCTGTTCTTTTCATATTTCTACATTGACCCGATCTACAGTTAGCGATACTGGTGCGAAATGTTCATAGATTTTTATGAGAAGAATATATAGTTTGTTTAAAAAGCTTTTGTTTTATATAAAGATATAATCTATATGAAATTTCGTGCACCGAAATAATAGGCCATGGGGCTGAAATGTCTTTTGGGCCCTAAGTTTGAACTTTCTGCGCTTCACATAACTGGATTTTTCCAGTTTGAACCTCCCCTCCTTGTATAAAACCGTTTTTAAACGTCGTTGTTAAAAACCGATGGTTAACGCAGTTTCGAAAATGGCGTCTGACAGTGATGTGCGTCGTAAACAGAGAGCTGTTATCGAGTTCTTAACCGCAGAGAAGGAAACAGTTGGAAATATTCACAAACGTCTACAAAACGTTTACGGATATGCTGTTGTTGATCGAAGCACAGTTGCACGCTAGTCTAAACGTGTGAGATCATCGGAGAGAGGGGGAGCCAGCCTCGATGATAAGCCACGCAGCGGTCGCCCGACATCGGCTGTGACATCTCACACTGTGCATCGTGCTAACAGCATCATCCGATCAAATCGGATCAAATCAAATCATCCGATCAAAGCGTCACATATAAGGAGCTATCACTGGAGCTAGGAATTAGTGAAGGAAGTGTCAATACGATAATTCAGCAACTGGGATACTCAAAAGTGTGTTCACGGTTTGTTCCTCGCGAACTGACTGAAGATCACAAAGCCCAAAGAAAAGAAATTGCTTCTGAGTCGTTGGTTCGATACAAGACAGAAGGGGATGACTTCCTTTCACGAACTGTGACTGGGGATGAGACTTGGGTACACCACTTTGAACCTGAAACAAACTCCAATCCATGGAGTGGCATCACGCAGACTCCCCACGCAAGATAAAGTTCAAAATGGCTCCCTCTGCACGAAAGGTTATGGCCACCATTTTCTGGGACATGAAAGGAGTGATTCTGTTGGACATTATGAAGAAAGGACAACGATCAACTCAGAGGCATATATTGCTACCCTACAGAGACTCCAGAGACGTATAAAGCGAGTTCGACTGGAGCGAAAACTGGAAGACGTCCTTCTTTTGCACGATAATGGAAGACCACACAACAGTTTGCAAACAAGAGAGGCCATCCGAATAAGTAATAGTAAATGACAAACACTATAGTTTTTCTTTTTCATGATGTTAGCCCGACGTGGGGAACGGGTCATTCGCAAAGAGGTCCCAAAAATATAGCTTCCCTCACCAGCTATCTGCAAAGCAGATAGGATCCAGCTTTGGGACAGGATCTAGGGTTTAAAGCAGCCTAACCCCACTATAATTAGAACTTCAATATAAGGAAAAGACTCGTTGCACTCACGTCGGATTGAATACATCAAAGAAAAAGGGGTAATTATTTTCAGCCAAAAACTAAAACTTAAACCTCAACTGGGAGAATTGAGCGTCCATTTCTCAAGGCACACAACATGTCCGTTTCATGATTGGAGTGCAACGAGTCGTTTGCTTATATTGTGGTTCTAAAGATAGTGGGGCTAGGCTGCTTTGAACCCTAGATCCTGTCCCAAAGCTGGATCCTATCTGCTTTGCAGATTGCTGGTGAGGAAAGCTATATTTTTGGGGCCTCTTTTTGAGTGACCCGTTGCCCCCGTCGTGCTAAAATCATGAAAAAAAAAACTATAATGTCTGTATTTACCATTACTTATTGGGACTATAGTGGATTTAACTTTCCCAGAAGAGTTCCTTGTTCCATGCACGGTCTGTGTGTATCATAAAAAACCTCAGGGGACCATTCTGAGTTCAATCCCATATATATATATATATATATATATAATAATGATTGGGGTTGTTTAACCTCCTTCGCAACATCTAAGGTCATATGACGGAGGGGACCTACAGCTTTACGTGGGATCCGAACCACCGATCGCTACATAATCTGGACACGGAGGACGGTCTCCCATCCAACCCAATGTCGCTTAACTTCGTTGATCAACGGGAAGCGGTGTTACGACATTGGCTACGATGTATACTATACTATTTTTGTATTTTGTTATAATTTTTTTTGCCACGTGATTAGCTTTGAATAACACCAGTACACATTTGAAAACTTGTCGATCGATTTTTACAAACTAGTTGGTGATTCTATATAATTTGAGTGCGCTGATCTCAAAAATATAGTTAGTTTTTCCCTATCACGTATGGTTTTCTTACTACAGGGTGTGTCATAATTTTAAATTATGGTTCACATTTTGGGATAAATAGGGGATTTATGAGTCACTCATAAATCCCCTATTTATCCCAAAATGTGAACCATCTTATCGAGACCAACATTGGATTGCACATACTAAACCATAAATTTTGTTGTTATAGACTACAGTAACGCTTACATAATAATGTAGGGTAAATATATATAACAACCAGTCCCGTTCCCAGCAAAATACTCTCTCCCTTCCCATCAATGGGTGGTTAACATTTGGGGACAGATGAGGTATTACAATACCCCTTGTAGCACGAAATCTTTAGGTGATAGAGTAAAACCTAATCAAAGCAGAATTAAATAGCTCCTAGCTCTTGGACAAGCATATTGCTTGTTTATGAAAGAATAAAAAAAATACTGAAAAAAACAAAATATATTTACCTTCTTTACTTGCAAACATTTCAGGACTTATTCCAAAGACTTAAGACTACGAAGGTAGATCTGACTAATGACGACTAAACCGGTGCTTCTTTGATGTTTTCTTATGCTGTGCGTTAGGCTGATCTCGTTGCAGACACCAGCAGTAATCCGCCATCATATTTGTATGCCATCTTCCTTGATATCTTCTTTCCATGGTTTTGATGTCCTGGTGAAATCGTTCCCCTTGCTCCTCACTGACATCTCCGAGATTTTCGGGAAAACGGTCAAGATGCGAAAATAAGTGAACTTTCAGGCTCATGTTGCAGCCTAAGGCGCAAAACTTTTTAAGCATATTTTCCACCAGTCTTTCATAATTTTGGCTTCTGTAGTTTCCCAAGAAGTTTTCAACAACATCTTTGAAACCAAGCCATGCTTCTTTTTCTTTATTGGTCATTGTGTTCAGGAAATGATCGTCTGTCAATAACTTTCTAATCTGAGGACCTATAAAAACACCTTCCTTTATTTTCTCGTAGCTAATCTTTGGATATTTTGAACAAATGTACTTGAAACACTCACCTTCTTTATTCAATGCTTTGACACACTGCTTCATCAAGCCTAACTTAATGTGCAAGGGTGGTAGGAGGATTTTATTTGGTTCAACTAGATGTTCATGTAAAATGTTCTTTGATCCTGGTGTAAGATTCTCTCTAGGAGGCCAAGTTTTCCTCTTCCAGTGCTGGTCACGTGCTCGACTATCCCATTCGCAGATGAAACATGGCATCTCAGTGTATCCTGATTGCTGCCCAAGTAACATGCAAGGGACTTTGAGATCCCCACACAATATCCATCTGTGATTTTGATACTGAATTTTTTCCAGAAGCAGTTTCATGTTATCATAGGTCTCTTTTAAATGAGTAGAATGGGCCACTGGGATTGATGCATATTTGTTACCGTTGTGCAGTAACGCTCCTTTTAGACTGGTTTTAGAGGAATCTATAAGCAACCTCCAGTCACTGGTTTGGTATTCGATGCCTAGCTTGCACACTAATCCTGTGATGTCCTTGCAAAATACCAAGGGACCATCTTCTTCGAAAAAAGGCACGAAGTCTTTCTCACGATTTCTGTACCAAGCGAAGTATGTGTCGGATGCCAATAAATTGTTCTCCTGCAATCTAGACCCCAAAAGTTCTGCAGAGTCCTTAGGCAGATTCAAATCCCTGACTAAGTCATTTAGTTCGGCTTGGGTTAATGGTTTAGGAGGATCTCGGTCAGCTGTTGGCTGTTCATAAACATCATCATTGTCTGGATTTGGAGCTGAATCAGAATCTGAATTGCATTGATCCAGACTCTCGGGTGGGCGGGGAATAGGAACTTCTGGACCATGGGGTACCGGCCTTATTGCAGATGGAAGACTTGGGTATTGAAGGCTCTCTTTATTCTTTGCATTATAACCTTTAACATTGCAAGAACAGAAGTAGCAGTCGTCGGTATGGTTTCTAGGCTCGCGCCATACCATAGGGATCCCAAATGGCAAACTTTTCTTTTTACCTTTGCTCCAATTCCTTAGTGCCGCAACACACGTAAGACAAACCTTGTGTGGAGCCCAACTTTTGTCTTGATCTCCTAATTTAATTCCAAAATAAGCATGATAAGCTCTCTTACTGAAGGTCATTACATTTGTCCTTCGTTTTACAACAACATACCGACCACAAATATAACAAAATATGTCTGGACTATGGGTACATCCTCTAGAAGCCATTATTAAAATTTTAAAGACGTAATGTTAGAATTATCTATCTGAAAAATATGAAAAAACGAAATTAATTAAAGATAAAAAAGGTAAAAAATTACAAAACGCCTCAAAATTGTTTTGCTAATAACTTTAAAACTGTGGGTGATAGAAAAAAACTGGTAGCATTTTTTAATTCAGCGCAGCGAACTGCTTCAGAATCACAACTCAAAATAAAGAAATCGATTTTCATGCAGACCGGTGTAATGAATACTTTTTATGATTCACTTTAAATCGGTTATAATTTTATTTTGCATTTCATTGTTTTCTGTTTTAATTTTCACACTTTTGGCTTCAATCGGTGAAGTTATGTTTTTGTTCAATAACTTGTTTGTTATATGTAGTTAAAAAATCAAGAGTTTGATGACATTCTGATGCCGTGTGTGCGTTCATAGGACATACTCTCGTGATGTTATCACCCTCATCTTCGGTGTGATGTTTCTGCCTCTTTTCTTCATTGCAATTTTTCTCCAGTTCCATTTCAATAGAAGATTTTTGAAACTGGTTTCTCCTCACTCGAATGTAATTGTATCTTCGTTTCCCATCAGAATGAGAACAGTAATTGGTAAGAGTCACTGAGAAGAACAAATCATGAGATTGATGTCATTGCTGTTTACATTTTGCTGGGATAATCTCACGTGTGTGTGTGTGTGTGTGTGTGTGTGTGTGTGTGTGTGTGTGTGTGTGTGTGTGTATTAATAACCTGTGTATGAATAACGTGTAAAATATATATTTTATTTTCACAGGTGTTACTGGCGACTGGAAAAACAGATTTTCACCTGAACAAGTGGAAAAACTGAATGCTTGGATAACGAAAAATCTCCCTCAGTTTGGGGAAGATTTCAAGTACAAAATCTAAAGCTTATCAGTCCTTAATAAATCATCATTCATGGGGTATGTAACCATTTTTGGAAGTACCTGAAATAAAACTTAAAATTCAAAATAATTTTACATTTTGAGTAGAATTAAAGTTAGTTCATTATTATGATTATATGTTACCCTTTAAATCATACTTTTGTTTCCCTTCTGCAGGAGAAGAACATCACTTTGGCTCTCTACAATTAATTGAATATTTACAGTTAATCCAGTAAAATAAAGAATGTGTGAGATCTTTAGCTCTTATTTATGACTTTTAGTATCTCTTCTCATAAAAACTCCATTCTTAGCGTTAAAGAGGCCTATTTTACATAAAATATTTGTTGAAAATTAGCTCTCTGCTCTCATTATTATAATTGCTTTATAGATCGAATTTTTTCCATTGGGGTGAATTACATAACTGCTTCTTCCAACAAACTTAATTTCTTTAGTCTCTCTAACCGAATTCTAAGTTGTAAGTATTTAAAAATAAAAAAAGTCTTTATACTCGTACTAGTAGGAGAAAGAAATTGTCGCTGAAACAAAAATAAATGTGTTCCAACAACATTTTGTTTTTATTTTTAGACATCCAAAGTTTTGTTTCGTATTACAATTATAATTTTATTGTTAATAATTTGCTGCAACAAACAAGCATTTAGCCGAATGAGAAAAATCCTTTATTTTTCTCCGCTGAAATACATCTGAAAATGTCTTGTTTTCCTTAATTTCTGGTGAAAGAATTTTTTCATGCGCTTATTGTCCAAAATTGTTTGGACAGGTTCGCGTATGTATATGCATACCTTGGTTTGGTTTAACCTCGGTTTAGCTCCCGCCGAATTGTTCATTCTAACGAAAGTGAAGCTTGTCACTCCACCTCAGACCTACAGTTTAACGTGGAATCCGAACCACGCCCCACCAGCAGCCCATCGTCTTAAACACTAGGCCACTCCAGTACCTGAATTTGATTGTTAAATTTTTTAGTTTATATTTGCTTTAAGATTTCATTTATTTAACATTAATTTAGGCTGAGTATTCATTATATTGAGCACTTACTTATTCACTCTCATATTAATAACTGATTTCTCAGAAAATTGATCGGAAGGTGACTTTGAATTATTCATCTGATTACACTGGTCAACAAAGTTTTTGCTTCAAACTCAAAAATAACTGTATTCTACAGTATTAATTTGAGGGTGCTAATTTCGAATATAAACTTTTTTTTTGCATATCGGGTCGGGGGTTTTCTGTACAGAAGGTGGATTTGTTTGGTTGACCGTATTTCCTGTATTTTTTTCATTAATGATTACTTTTCAAATGTTTGTGCTTAACTATGTTTTCATCTACTTTTCTCTCTTTTCAGATTTGATGACAATGTATGCTTCTAGAGGTTGCAACAATAAATCTGATTCATTCTGCTACATTTGTGGTTTATTCACTTCATCTTCACAACGCAGGAACATTACACCACTCATTAAAACAGCCTACTATCACTACTTTGGTCGTCAACTTGGAGACCAAGAGAAAAGTTGGACATTACATGTTTGCTGCACTTTCTGTTCAAACCAGGTAAGAGAATGGCTGAATGGTAAACGAAAAAGCATGCCATTTGCAGTGTCAATGATTTGGCGTGAGGCAAAAAATTATGTGAATGACTGCTACTTCTGCCAAACCAAAATAACTGGGTTTTGTCCTCCTGGTAATGAAAATGAACGCCAGTGTATCTCTCTAAACCGCAGTCTGAACTTTTGGCATCAAGATTGAAACAATGGAATTTGGTTGATGAATAACATCCTTTCGAAAAAGAAGTGCCAATGTTTCATGCTATTTCCAAACTGTGAATCACTTATGCTTCTGCTCCGATATAGAAGGTTTATTTTTATTCTTTGATCTACAGCATGATCCCAGACAGTGACGTCTTATTATTGATTCATCTAAGCGCAGTTTAAAAGCGGTTCTTTTGTACAATGGTCACAACTACTCAAGTGTACCAATTGGACATTCTGTTCACCTGAAAGAGACATATGAAAACATGATGATTCTTCTTAATGCTGTTAGTTGTGAAAACTACCAGTGGAATATCTGTGGTGATTTGAAAGTGATTGGACTCCTCCTTGGCATGCAAAGTGGGTACACGAAATATTGCTGCTTTCTTTGCTTGTGGGACAGTAGGGCTACACAACAACATTACATTAAGACTGACTGGACTCCTCGTGAAACTTTTGTTCCTGGACAGCACAATGTGAAGTATCAACCATTGGTTGATCCAAAAAAGATCCATCTACCACCACTTCACATAAAGCTCGGTCTCATGAAAGATTTTGTGAAGGCTCTAAACAAATACTGGCGTGGATTTCAGCATTTGTGTGACAAATTCCCCAGTATTACTGGTGCTAAATTGAAAGAAGGAATTTTCATTGGGCCTCAGATAAGAACTCTTCTAAATGATGATGAATTTCTGGAACACCTTGAACAAAGTGAATTATGTGCTTGGAATTCTTTCAGGAGTGTGTGCCAGAATTTTCTTGCCAGTCATAAGGCTGGTAACTATAAAATACTCATCCGAGAACTTCTAAATGCTTATAAAGACCGAGGGGTTCGTATGTCTTTAAGATTCACTTTTTGCACAATCGTCTTGATTTTTTCCCTGAAAATCTTGATGATGTGTCTGATGAGCAGGGAGAAAGATTCCACCAGAATATATCAAAGATGGAAGAAAACTTTAAGAGACGATGGGATCCTCACATGATGGCTGACTTTTGTTGGATGCTAAGAAGAAATAAACCAGGTGCTGAATTCAAACGAAAATCCAAGAAAACTAATTTCTGAACATCCAGTATATAATCATTGTGAAATATACATGTAATGAAATTTACACATTGCAATTTGTTCCATTTTAAAGTAAATAGTAACTGAAATGCTTTGAAAATTCATAAGAATCTTTTACGTAATGAGCCAAATTTTGGACTATATGTGCAAAATTTTCTGTTGGAGTGGTCAGAATTCAAAAAATTCCAAAAATTCTGACCTGATACAGCAAAAACAGTGCCATATTCGTAATCAGCGCCCAAAAATTGGTCAAAAAAAGGTATGGAAGTAATTGAAACAGAAAAAAAAGTTTTGTTTTGTTAACCAGTGTTATCGTTAAGGTTTAACTTACTTTACACCTTGGACCAACTTGTACTTAAAAGACCGGTTTGGATATCTGCTCTTATTAATCTTAGTCACCTAATTTACCAAATTATTCGGTAAATTTTATAGACTAGTTAAACAAGGCCCTACGGGGCCATTTAGCTAGATCTGCGTGGGGCCTTTGGGCCTAGTAATTAGGGGGGGATGGAGCACAGATATGATAAAATTTGCTTAATAGTAGAACATTATTTTGAACATGTATGAACCAAGTTTTTTTTTATTATTATTACGGGCAGCAATGTGAAGCTTAATATTTTCATGACTGCATTCTTTTCTATAGTTTTATTGATCAAATAATTGAACCGACAGTAATTTGGTCACTAAAACTATATAGTCATGAAAACCTTAAGCTTCACAAATCTTGACACAATGTGAAGCTCAAGATTTTCATGTCTGAGCTCTTTTCAATAGTTTTATTGTGGTGTTTGGGCCTTCGAGCCCAGTAATTAAGGGGGCAGGGCTGGTCATACATATATTTTTGTTCATTACTCATCATCCCCATCCACCATATGAAGTTTGGTCGAAATCGGTTCAGAAACGTAAAAGTTTTTTCTGCAGACAGACGGACAGACATTCGGTGATTTCTAGCAAAAATACTCGTCCTATGGGCGGGATATTCTCTAAGCAAGTTAGAGTTTAACATTTACAATTAGCTCACGAATCACTTAAATTTTAAATGCAGCTTCACAGATTTTACTTGAAGCTCACAAAGCAGTTAAATTTCAAATACAACTTGTCACATTTTTTTGTTACTTATCATGGCTTCCGATGCGTAGCTAAAATTTTTGATGGCTACATTCTTTCCAAAATTTATTCACCAACTTGATTTTCTTCATTCCACGAAAATGTATGAAATTCTAAAGAAGGGTGATGGGACGTGGTTTAATTTAAGAGAATTTTAGAAATTAAAAATCTTGAAATTTAAATGTTTCGTGTTTTAGCATATAAATATTTTTTGGGGTAAATTGGAATAAAGTTTTTTGGGGACACCCGATCCGAAAAATAAAAATTGCTAAAAATACTTCAGGAACCCAACAGCATGTTGTCACCAAGTTTCATAAAAATCGGTTCAGCCGTTTGGACCTAAAAAGGAGACAGACAGACTGATAGACAGACAAACGGACAAACAGACAGACGGACAGACGGTGAATTATTATTACTAGCAAAAGATCGGCGCTAAGCGCCGATTTTGCTAGATCTGTGGTGCTTGGGCCTTCGGCCAAAACCGAATTGTGGGCCTACGGCGTGTTAGATTTTGAACATCAGTACCCTTTTATCTTGATATCATTCCTATTCCTCTCACCTTAGGCCTCAGTAATTGGGGTACCTGCGGCCCTCCATTACTGGCGAACCAATTAATCGGCAAAATAAAACTACAGAAAAAAACGCAGCCATGAAAATCTAAAGCTTCACAAATATTGGTACAATGAGCTCAGATGTGAAGCTTCAGATTTTCAGGACTGCGTTCTTTTCTATAGTTTTATTGACCAAATAATTGAACTGACAGTATTTGGGGGTTCAATTATTTGGTCAATAAAACTATAGTCATGAAAATATTAAGCGTCACAAATCTTGACACAATGTGAAGCTCAAGATTTTCATGGCTGCGTTCTTTTCTATAGTTTTATCGCGGTGCTGGGGCCTTCGGGACTAGTAATTGGTGGGGAGGAGGTGGGTGCTGGTCACACATATATTTTCGTTCATTACTCATCACTCCCATCCACCATACGAAGTTTGGTCGAAATAGTTCAAAAACGTAAAACTTTTGTCTGCGGACAGACAGACACACATTCGGTGAATTATAGTAGTAACTAGCATACTCGTCCGTCTTACAGACGGTTTTTTTTTGTAGGTAAATATGCCGAGATGTGTAGAATTATAATCCGCTAGACTGCGGTGGTGGGGTCTTTGAAAATTGTAGCAACAAATTTTATTTTTTATTATTATTATTACGGACTGCAATGTGAAGTTCAAGATTTTCATGACTGCCTTTTTTTTATAGTTTTATTAATGAAATAATTGAACCGACAGTAATTGGGGGCCTGCAATGTTTGCAATGCAATATTAGTCAATGCTGCAAAATGTTGCAAAGGTGTGTGCAACACATGGGGGTAGGGGTTATGCAATAAAGGGGGTACGCAACATCAATGTTGCAATGATTGTGCACCATCAATGCTGCAAAGGGGGGAAAGGTTATGCAACAAATCAATGCTGCCAAGGGGAGAGGGGAGGGAGCTTCGGGGGGAGAAGGGAGGATGACCTCCCCCAAAGGGGTAGCCTTAACCTAAGAGAGGATGAGAAAGGAGAAGGAGGAGGTCTTTGGGGGAGAAGATGGGATGTCCTCATCCCCCAAAGGAAAACCTAACCTAAGCCTTAACTTAAGAAGGAAGGTGTTCGCCTGGCTGGAGCCAGACGCACCATTTATTTTAATTTTATTTACATGAGTTGCCAAATAGTGCTTTTAATTGTTCAGGTATACCTTATTAGGTTGAGTTGCCAAATAATGTTTTTATTTATATATGGAGGAGTTACCAGATACCGCCATTTAATTTAACTACTTGGTTATTTATTAAAGGTAAGATTGACTTTCTCCTTAATTTTGTTCAGCAAGAGAACTAATTATTTAAACGATACCCAATATTAACAATAAAGGAAATACACTAGACAATTGGTTGGCTTAGCAAAAAGAAATCGTTCATCTTAATATTCATTATAATTAAATTTCAGAGAAATTAAAGTAATTGATAAAAGAATTAAATGAAATACTTTTATATTAAACAATAAATTTTAACAAACTTCCCGTTCTTTGTTCAGTTTCCACAATTTTAGCCAACTCCCCATATGAAAGCATGCAAGCAAGCATCCCTCACCATGCATTTTTCTTACTGTTTGCAACATGAATAAAATAAAATAAAAATTTAGTGATGGATTCCTTACCATGTTACGGATTTCTCGTCTAAACTCTAGGTCTAAGGTGGTTCAAAAACAATGCTACTTGACATCTTGTAATTTAGAACGGCTGCCTTTAGCGTATAAAAGCACATGTCAGTACAGTGATTTACTCTAAAGCCAAACCTAAAATATCTATTTACTTTTGTCGTTCCTTTATATATATAATATATATATATATATATATATATACAGGGTGTACATAAAGTCAGGATCTATTTTTGTGAAGCACTTGGAAATTATATGGAATTCAATCATAAAATGATAAAGTGGTAACATTTATTAAATAATTAAGAGTAGGATTCGACGTGACGCCCATCAGTATCCCTGCACAGCTCAAATCGTTCCGCAGCATTTCTAAACACATTCTGGAGCATTTGCAGGGTTATGTTATCTGCAGCAGTTCGTATACGTGTACGTAAGTTTTCAAGACTCGTAATCTTCGTCTGATAGACGTGCGATTTGATAAAGCCCCATGCAAAGAAATCTAAAGGGGTTAAATCTGGTGATCTCGCTGGCCAAGGTCTGTTGCTTCCGCGTCCGATCCTGCGATTTGGAAAACGTCCATTTAGATAATCCTGAACAATTTTGGCATAGTGACAAGGAGCACCATCATGTTGATAGACGACGGTACTAACAATCCTATCCCCGTCGTCTATCAACATGATGGTGCTCCTTGTCACTATGCCAAAATTGTTCAGGATTATCTAAATGGACGTTTTCCAAATCGCAGGATCGGACGCGGAAGCAACAGACCTTGGCCAGCGAGATCACCAGATTTAACCCCTTTAGATTTCTTTGCATGGGGCTTTATCAAATCGCACGTCTATCAGACGAAGATTACGAGTCTTGAAAACTTAAGTACACGTATACGAACTGCTGCAGATAACATAACCCTGCAAATGCTCCAGAATGTGTTTAGAAATGCTGCGAAACGATTTGAGCTGTGCAGGGATACTGATGGGCGTCACGTCGAATCCTACTCGTAATTATTTAATAAATGTTACCACTTTATCATTTTATGATTGAATTCCATATAATTTCCAAGTGCTTCACAAAAATAGATCCTGACTTTATGTACACCCTGTATATAAGATGTGTCTTCTCAATTTCATACATTTTTTTTCGTTTATCTTAATATTAATTCATTCTTTACAATATACTAAATTGAGAAATTTATATATGCACATTTATATTAAATTTCCCATATGAAATCAGGTTTAATAATATACAATACATATACTAAACTGTATATTAAATTTGATAATAAACAATTTTAAATATTCTATAAAAATAATATTCATTTTACCTATAATTCGAAAGACAAGGAAGGCATACGTTATATATACGCTTAAAACTCGAAGTTAGCCCAAAAGGCGAGAAAGGAATGTAGGTCAAACCACTTCTCGTCTCCAAAACTGGTTTTTGTCTCCTTCTACTCGTATTATTAAATTCGCCATTATTATTATAATAAAGTTAAAAATTGAACTTAAATATATACATAAGCATCACGTGATTGTTTTCAAAATTATTTATAGACTAAATTAACCTTTGATTAAGTAATGATTTTCCGGTGCTCTTCCAATATGTGCTCTACCGCGAAACTGTGATCTACCATATTCCAATACGTGCTCTACCGTGAAACTAGCCTTATAAGGCTAACTAACGAAAATATCATGACTTAACCTAACCAATCGTTAGGTCAACTATACGCCCTTGACGATTGGTTAGGTTAAGTCGTGATATTTTCGTTAGTTAGCCTTATAAGGCTAACTAACGTACCTGCTGCTAATCCGAATAATCTAAGGTAGATCACGTATTGGAATGTAAATTTTAAGGTAGAGCACATATTGGAAGAGCACCTATATATATATATATATATATATATATATATATATATATATAGGGTGGTGCAAATTACAGTAGCAATAATAATAGCTAACTCGGTTTTCCTTCTCACCGAATTGTTCATTTTGACGAGGGTCAAGCTTTTCACTCCGTCTTAGATCTTCAGTTTAACATGGAATCCGAACTACACTCCACCACTGGCGGGGTGAAATTACAATGTCATCGCCCGGACTCGATCTCTCAACCAGCACCCCAGCGTCTTAACCACTAGGATACCAAGGGCGCCCATTTATCTACCAACCCAAGCAGACATTCATTTTCATGAGCTAAACACAATTTAATCACACTCCTACGCGAGAATTGGCAAGTAGAAAGTCAAGCCGAATACATTAATCAAAGTTGAGGATCGAATAGTATGACCGCAAACATATATTTTGAAAATATTTTAAACCATCGTGGTAGAGACTGTAAATGGCAATTAACACACACACACACACACACACCCTATATATATATATATATATATATATATATAACCAAATCCATAAGTCAGGAATCTTGGAAAGCTGGAATAGTATGACCGCAAAAAATAATAATGCACAAAAACATTCTGCTTGTAGAGATCTTCTAGATTTCTCATTTTCTAATGATCTTTGTGTCATTGGATGTTACTGTGCTGTCTCTGCTAATGATCTATGTCAGGATTATGAAGAGTGGGTGCGCTAATTTTGTTTCCTGTGGTACTGAGCTGAGCGGCTCTGATGAAGATATTCCTATAACGACTTGCAGCCGGTCAAGTTGTCCATCTGCCTATCCAAAATGGGAAAAAATTGAGGATCAAATAGTATGACCCCAAAAAATAATGTGAAATATTGTCGTGATAGAGATGGCAAATGTTGATCAATGTTGCAAAAGGGTGAGGGATATTGCATAAAGGGGTGGGTTCTAAAATGGGAAAACCGAGAAAAGTATGGGCGCAAATGCAAATATTGTCGTGGTAGAGACTGCAAGTGGTAATACACAATGTGAGCATTAAATCTACGGAGAGAATATAAACACACCATTAGTCGACCAATCAGGACGTCCAAAGCATGGACCCGTAATATAGGTGTTACGATTGGTACACTAGATATTGAGTATTTAACGACACATCGCGCATGTATCTATTTTTGAAAAATAGATTCTGATTGATGAAGAACACGCTTATGTTAAGATGGTGGGAGAATACTGTAAATGTCTCGGCAAACGTTTTATCCATCTCCAACATGAGATCGTCACTTACAATGACTGTATGTTCATTTCCTTTTCACAAATTAACGTCATATACACCTTTGTGGAACAAAATATCATCTTGGTACTCGTTGAACACTGATTGATACGTCGAATAGCACCATATAACTTTATGCACAAATTTGGAGAACATCTCTCCCTTTTCTTTAATGATTTTAAGCATAAACACAGTTTTACCATATCCTGTAAGTCTAGATTTAATACATGTGGATGGGCTCGTGAACCTCAATTTTTCTACAGAATCCATTTCTAACACGTTGCATCATACCGAGTACTCGTACCCTGCGACTGAGAATGTAAATATTGTCATCATGGAGAATCTTAAGTATTTTTACTACTATATTAATATATATCATGACGAGGTTTGTAGTGAGGTTGTGGCTAATGGCCTGTGTTAATTTTTAACAGATTTTAGAGACGAGTATCGATTGTTAAACAAAAAGGAAAAATATGGGCATATGTTTCTCTCAAATAGTGCGCCGGATTGTGAAGATGTTTAGTTTGTGGAAATGAACGTTTGGTGAGTGATAAAACATTAAAACCGATATTGCACCATCTATCGGAAAATTTCTCAAAACATCTACCCAATATAATGGGATACAAGTATTCTCTTACATGTTGTGGCTAAAGGTCTGCGTGAGTATTTAACAGGATTTAGAGATGAGTATCGCATGCTAAGTAAAAAGGAAAAATATGGTCATATGTTTCTCTCAAATAGTGCGCCGGAGTGTGAATAAAATATGTTTAGTGCGTGAAAATCCCCCTATGCAAAAATGTCTGGTGCGTATTCTGGACAGTGGGAGTGATAAAACATTAAAACCGGTATTACTTCATGTATCGGAAAATTTTTCAAAACACCTACCTAATATAATGGGATACAAGTATTCATGTTGGAACAGCGCCGTACACGTTTCATTAGCTTATGGTGTGACTCACTCCTCCCGTCGAGCCGATCCGTTGTATGTGGCTCATAGTCATCTCAGAGCTTGAACCGACTGGACGTGCGCTCTTCGAATACGATGGAACTTCCTTTGAGCAGCATTCTCAACGCCGTGTACGATGTGTCCGTGACGAAGTCGTTTCGCGTGTTCAGGCGTAAAACCGGTGCCATTAACTATGTACTGGAAACGACTTGTAGACAAAAAACAAACGGAATGTTGTTTATTTAAGTGTTGAGGAGATGAATAGAATCTTCGTGGTAGTTGAGAAGTGGAGTGAGGATCGTTATAAAATTCATGCAGGTATAGGTACAAGAAGAGAGCAGATTAGTGACACCCCCTCATATGCCGTTGTTTGTACGTTGTGTATAAATAACGATCGGCCATGCATCGATGTACGGCTGATGTGGAAGAATGCTTCTGATAATAACGCTCTTGTCCCTACGGATATGCTTTATTTTGATACGGTTCTTGAATACGCATACACCGCTCTGCTCGATGGGTTTACCGAGTGTAGGACTGAACAAGGCGAGAATGGTCTAGAGATGGATGCTTATTTAAAAGGTTTAGACTCTTTGAAATATCATGAACTTTGGTACAAAGCACTTGAGCGGTACAGGGCTGAGCTCACCCTGAAGAACTATTTCTTTATATAATGAGCAGCTGTCGTAACGACTTAGAAGATTATTTCAATTGCCGCTATGCAGTGTGATGAAGAGTTCACGATTGAAAAGCTCGGGTCGGTAGAAGTAAACCCTCGATTGGAAAGGAGTGTTTATAAACATGTATTTAATAATGATGTTGTGGCTAACGATGACCTCTTTGTTCGTGCTTTTGTTTGTATTCTAGCCGTATTTAAAGGTAACTTGCCAACCGATTGTAAAATGGGAACAAAAATAGTACTGAACGATATGAAGGCCATTTATATAGAGTATAGGGCTCCCTATAACTTGAGCGGCGAAATAATATTAAGCCGCGTTTACTGCGTAGTGCAAAGCAATAATGATGTGATTGTAGACTCGATTACCTGTGAGTTTAGTGTTTTGTGCAGTAGAACAAAGTGAATGTATTTTGATGAATTTTCAATATTTTTAATTAATTATTTAACATATATATATATATATATATATATATATATATATATATATATATATATATATATATATATATTTCTCCTGTACTGCCATATTGATGGTTATACTCCATCATTTTGTATTTCTTATGTTTTATTTTTTTGATTTTGTGCAGTAGAAGATAAAGTGTATGTATTCAGTTTCAATATATTTAATTATTTAATATAATTGTGTGTATATATTTCTCCTGTACTGTTATATTGATGGTTATTTTTTATTTTTTATTTTTTTATTATATACATATTCCTCAATCATATTTCTTATACTATTATTATTTTTATTTTATTTTTGATCATATATAGGGTGGCCCAAAAAAAACGAGACCAATTTTTTATCACGAATATTTCGGTGGCCGTTGTAGCTAGAGACTTGAAATAAAAATCAAAATAAAATTTAATCAATTCCCTTTCAAATATGTCTTTAACATGATAGAGTCTAGCTGGCCCCTAAATGGCTAAAATCGCCTTTGAAAAAAATTTACTTTCGAAAAATGTTGCGGAAAATAACTCAATGATTCATTTAAATTTTAATATGAGATTTTCAATAGATAAACAAACCCTATCCCGTTCAGTTTTTGATAAAAGACTCGATGTGGCCTCCGTCACGATCAACGACAGCTTGCAATCTTGCTCTCCATTTAGAAATAGCCTTTGCAATCGACTCCTGTGTAAGACTTTCCCAAGCAGCAAGAATTCGTTCTCGAAGATGAAGCGCGTTTCTAATTTTCTGACCACGGTAGACTTTTTCTTCTAATGCTGACCACACGAAGTAGTCAATGGGATTTAGATCAGGACTGCTGGGCGGCCAGTTCTCCGGTTCGATAAAGCTGGGGGAATGAGCCCTGAGGTATGTGACTGTTTCTTGGGAAGTGTGGAAGGGGCTCCATCTTGCATAAAGACAAAGTCATTTGTGTTCTCCCTGATTTCGGATAGCATTGGAGACAAAATAGCATCACGATAGTATTTTGCGTTAATTTTCACACCACGCGTGATAAAAATTATTGATGTTTTTTCTTAGATGATGCAGAAAGAGAGACCATTACAGACTCAGAAAAATGAGTTTTCTCGCGCAAGAGTCGAGATGGTTCAATGTCCTTTTTTCTTGGACTTCGCGAACGAATACGATCATTTTGTGTGTTTCTAGGCGTTCCAACCGTGAATTTTTTCTCATCCGAGAACCAGATTTTTTCCACTGCTGCATTCGATCGAAATCTCCGGAACAGTTTTTTTCGTTTTCTTCTCACTAAGTTGGATAGAGCTGTAACAGTCACTCTCTTAAATGTTTTTAAATGAAGATCTTTTTTGATTATCCGTTGGGCTGAAGAGCGCGAAATACCAGTCATCTTCGTAATTTCGCCCTCACTTTTACTCGTTCCTGGCTGGTCATCCTGACTTAAAACAAGTTCACTTACAATTTCAATGTTTTCTGCAGTTCTAGTAGACTTTGGCCGGCCACTCCCAGCACGACGTTGGATACTGCGTTTCACGGAGTTTTTTCAAAAATGCTGCAACAGTGGGTTTTTTCCATTTGCGATCTGGATACTCTTTTAGAATTTGTGTCAAGGACATTCGCTTTTCTTCTCGTAAAGATTTGATGATGTACTTGTCGCTTTCTGTCAAACCCATTGTTCTAAATCTGAAAAAGAAAAACGTTGATTAATGTAAAATGATTGAGTACGCAACATTTTTTGAAAGTAAATTTTTTCAAAGGCGATTTTAGCCATTTAGGGGCCAGCTAGACTCTATCATGTTAAAGACATATTTGAAGGAGAATTGATTAAATTTTATTTTGATTTTTATTTCAGGTCTCTAGCTACAACGGCCACCGAAATATTCGTGATAAAAAATTGGTCTCGTTTTTTTGTGGGCCACCCTGTATATATTCCAATGTATATTTATTTTCTATATATTTCTGGTTCCAATATTTCGTCTAAATAAACAGAATGATGTAATGATGTAATGGTGTTTTATTTAATTCTTTTGGTTTAAACGATATTATTATTTAATTATACCAAATGGCTGGTTACGCCTTCTAAACCGACTGACGGATTTCTAAGGTAACCGTCAAGAATATATGCTTTAGTTAAGCAAATAGCGCTATCTGGCAACTCAACCTGTATACCTGAACAAGCCATTTACGCCTTCTAAGTCAACTGACGGTTTTCTAAGCCAACTGTCAATAATATATGCTTTAATTAAATAAATAGCGCAATCTGGCAACTCAACCTGTACAAGTCATTTACGCCTTCTAAGCCACCTGCAGATTTACACCTAATAAGACAGCGGGCGCTCAGATGAAGTCTTAATATGCGCTTGGCTCCCGCCAGTCGAACACCTCTCTTCCTCTCTCTCCTTCTCCTCTCTTTTTCTTGGGGGATAACTCCGCCTCCAAGTTGCATAACCCCTTGTTGCTCTTGCAACATTCCCCCTCCCCTTCATTGCATAACCCACTCCCCCTGCATTCCATACCCACTTCATTGCATAACCCCTACCCCACTTTGTTGCATAACCCCTTTGTAACACTGATCAATATTGCATTGCAGCATTGCAACATTCTTGCGCTCGTCCATTTTGCGCCCATACTACTCTACACAATGCAAATACTTATCCTTCTGTCCCAATTACACATGCGGTCCACATAAAAGAAACACATGAGAATATGCGTATTTTACTTAGATTCATTAACTATAATAAATATAAGTGGAAATATTTGTGGTAATTTAAAAGTCATAGGCCTTCTCCTTGGAATGCAGCAAGGGTACACAAAATATTGCTGCTTTTTATGCGAGTGGGACAGTCGCGCTAGAGACCGCCAGTTTGTATGTAAAGATTGGCCTACCAGGATGAGTTTTGTTCCAGGGCAGACAAATATTTCCAATGAACCTTTAGTAGATCCCAAAAAAGTGTTATTGCCACCACTTCACATGAAACTGGGCTTGATGAAAAATTTTGTGAAAGCTATGGACAAAAACAGTGAGGCGTTTATTTATTTGAGGAATATATTTCCAAGGTTAAGCGAAGCTAAAATCAGAGAAGGAATTTTCGTTGGCCCACAAATATGGAAAGTTATGAAGGATACCAATTTTGACAGCAAATTAAATGAAAAAGAAAAAGCAGCATGGGTGGCCTTCAAATGGGTTTGTTCAAACTTCATTGGTAAAGTCAAGTCTGGCGATTATGTTACTGTGGTGAATAAGATGTTAAGGTGCTATAAATCTATGGGTTGTAATATGTCCTTGAAGGTGCATTTCCTTGACTCTCATTTAGATTTCTTTCCAACCAATTTGGGCGCTGTTCGCGACGAGAAAGGATAAAGATTCCATCAGGAGATAGCCATTGTGGGAAAGCGGTTCCAAGGAAGGTGGAATTCCAGAATGTTGGCTGAATATTGCTGGTTTCTCATTAGGGAAACTACCGAGAGTATATACAAACGAAAAACATCAGCAAAAAAGATTTTAATTGTTGTTCTGATCTTGTAATAATTATGTTGAGGTATTCAGTAGATTCTAATCCGTATCTTCTTCTTCTTCTTCCGCAGCTTATTATCCCATCTTTACATGGGGTCGCTGTTTTTGGTTCGTCTTCTCCGTATATAAGAATTTTATTACATGTCCCTTCAAAACGGTGGGTGATATAGGTATTCTGACATCAGATTTGAACTCAGCGCATCCAAATTTATAAAAATCTCTTCGTTTCGTTTAAAGGACAGAAAAAGTTTGTAATTTTGGTGTACAGTGTTATTTGGTTAATAAAACTATAGTCATGAAAATCTTAATAAGCTTCACAAATCTTCTTGACACAATGTGAAGCTCAAGATTTTCATGGCTGCGTTCTTTTCTATAGTTTTATCGCGGTGCTGGGGCCTTCTGGCCCAGTAATTGGTGTGGGTGGAGGGGGATGGTCACACATACATTTTCGTTCATTATTCATCACCCCCCCCATACACCATACGAAGCAAAAATACTCGTCCTCCGGGCGAGATATTCTCTAAGCAAGTTAGAGTTTAACATTTACAATTAGCTCACGAATCACTTAAATTTTAAATGCAGCTTTACAGATTTACTTGAAGCTCACGAAGCAGTTAAATTTCAAATACAACTTGTCACATTTATTTTTACTTATCATGACTTCCGATGCGGAGCTAAAATTTTTTGATGGCTACATTCTTTTCTAAATTTATTCACCAACTTGATTTTCAACTAAAACTATAGTCATGAAAATCTTAAGCTTCACAAATCTTGACATAATGTGAAGTTCAAGATTTCATGGCTGCGTTCTTTTCTATAGTTTTATCGAGGTGGTGGGGCCTTCGGGCCCAGTAATTGGTAGTGAGGGGAGGCTGGTCACACACATATTTCGTTTATTACTAGGGATGCACCGGAACCAGAATATCAAGTTCCGACCGGAACCGGAACTAGCCGGAACTTTTAAAATGTTCCGGCTGGAACCGGAACTTTAAATGTTGCTTAAACAACGACAAAAAATCTGTTTCATAGGACACCCAGAAATGCTAGTATGATATTATTGGTTTGTCTCGGTTTTTAAACTAATGTCTAAAACTAAAGCCGTGAAATGAAATTCAAGTAAGCCACTTTGTTTTATATGCTTTACCACTTTTTAATACAGTTTTTTTTATATATAGGAATACAACAATGCTTCAAGGTAAGATTCACCTTCTATAGTATTTTTCCAAAACTGTATGTCATATCACCTAAAAATATTAAGTTTAGCATGTTTTAATTCATGAAACAGTAACCAATATCACAATAAACAGTTCCGGTTCCGATCGGTTATTTTTCTAAAGTTCCGGCCGGAAACGGACCTTCACAAAAATTGAGGTTCCGGCCGGAAGCAGCAGACCGGAACTAAGTGCCGGTGCATCCCTATTTATTACTCATCACCCCCATCCACCATACGAAGTTTGGTCGAAATCGGTTCAGAAACGTAAAAGTTTTCCTGCGGAGAGACGGACAGACAGACAGACACATTTTCGGTAAATTATAGTACTAATATTTCGGTGTATATTTTGTGATTTTTCTTTATTTACCAATTTATTCGGTAAATTATATGAGGCGTCGCCGGTACCAGGGGGAGCGAACTCGCCAAATTGGCGATTTTGCGATTGTTCCGCGAACGAATAGTTCAACCGTCCCCCATCCACAGACAACTTGGTATAGCCAAATACCCCCATCGTACGCTTAAAATGTAGTTATTTTCAATGCGTGTATTTGCGTTATGTGCCCCTCGTACAGAATAGTCACAAAGTTTAAACGCGTCTATCTCAAAACAGGTTTGGCGAGTTCGCCCCTCGTACTCGCGACGTCTCATTATATATTCTAGTCTCTAGTGTATATTTATTTTGTGATTTGTTTCGTTTATTATTTAGCGTGTATTTAATTGTAGGTTAGGTGTAAGGTTTGATGTAAGTTTAAGGATATATCATATCTTTGGACTGGAATTATATAAATACCAAATGCTTCGTAAACTTCGAATTTAAGTTGCTTTGAACTTATTTACAGCACTTTGCAGAGAATCATCAGGATTACTTCAGTCAGCTTAGCCATTTGGATTTATTTGTATTATTTCTTAATAATTGTAAATTTAAGAAGTTTCTTACTTCGTTTATAACTTTAAAGAGTGTTTATATCTTGATTGAGATTTAGTTTCAACTCATATTGATTTAGAGTTTGATATCATTGTTATTGCGATCACTCCACGATCTTTATACAGGGTGTACATAAAGTCAGGATCTATTTTTGTGAAGCACTTGGAAATTATATGGAATTCAATCATAAAATGATAAAGTGGTAACATTTATTAAATAATTAAGAGTAGGATTCGACGTGACGCCCATCAGTATCCCTGCACAGCTCAAATCGTTCCGCAGCATTTCTAAACACATTCTGGAGCATTTGCGGGGTTATGTTATCTGCAGCAGTTCGTATACGTGTACGTAAGTTTTCAAGACTCGTAATCTTCGTCTGATAGACGTGCGATTTGATAAAGCCCCATGCAAAGAAATCTAAAGGGGTTAAATCTGGTGATCTCGCTGGCCAAGGTCTTTTGTTGCTTCCGCGTCCGATCCAGCGATTTGGAAAACGTCCATTTAGATAATCCTGAACAATTTTGGCATAGTGACAAGGAGCACCATCATGTTGATAGACGACGGGGACTAACAATCCTATCCCCGTCGTCTATCAACATGATGGTGCTCCTTGTCACTATGCCAAAATTGTTCAGGATTATCTAAATGGACGTTTTCCAAATCGCTGGATCGGACGCGGAAGCAACCAAAGACCTTGGCCAGCGAGATCACCAGATTTAACCCCTTTAGATTTCTTTGCATGGGGCTTTATCAAATCGCACGTCTATCAGACGAAGATTACGAGTCTTGAAAACTTACGTACACGTATACGAACTGCTGCAGATAACATAACCCCGCAAATGCTCCAGAATGTGTTTAGAAATGCTGCGGAACGATTTGAGCTGTGCAGGGATACTGATGGGCGTCACGTCGAATCCTACTCTTAATTATTTAATAAATGTTACCACTTTATCATTTTATGATTGAATTCCATATAATTTCCAAGTGCTTCACAAAAATAGATCCTGACTTTATGTACACCCTGTATAACCAGATCAATCATTGGTCATCCGTTGATTACATCAATTGACGTGATTTTTTGAGTTAACTTTTGTAGCGGACGGTAATTTACCCTGCAATATTTATCGTGGGGTTTATTATCTCTAACATATCATTTCAAGTGCCTCCACCTTTCGCTGAGGTGGTTATTTTAAAGGACCCTTTCGGATTTCGTAAGATTTCTTGACGAGTTCTTTACCTTTCAATTTCTTTAATATTTTACCGTAGAATTACTTTTCTTATTTATTAATTGTAAATTTATACTTTTGGGTCGTAGCCTTGTCTGAAAAATTCATCAGAGTCCAAGATAAACGGGGACTCGATCGGGAATTAGGAATTTTTTTTTGTCCCTACCTACCACCTTCGAATCTTCAGTATTTAACTCCCCTGGGTGTGGTTTGGTGCGAAGTATGTGAGGTTTTTTCAGCTCATTATTCTTTGAGTTAAGAGTGAACCTTTTATACTACATTTGTCGACCATTTTATCCGGGGAATACTTCACCAAGACACCACCCTCTACTTCAGTCGCCCAAGACTGGGGTCTCTATACGATCAATCGAACCACGATCAGAGGCGGGCGCGGATTATTAATATTTGTTGGAACACACTCCTCGAACATTAATAATCGAAATTACCCACACTTATTCATCATTGCCGAGTTTTTGGACATAAAACAGTGTGACCGAAAAAGGAGTTTCTTATGATTATTTTGGACTACATAATGACTACAAGGAATGGTTAAGCGTTTGTAGAACACAACAGAAGACGAAATTTGACTAAAAACAATGTTTGGGGTTGCTTAATGCGCCTCATCAGGATCCGAACTTCCAGACGTTGCATCATCTGAAAGCACAGCATGATCACCAATCCAACAACTACGTAGGTCGCAGACCCAACGTTGCCTTACCTTACCGACCTAGGAGCATGTTAAGTGAATTATACCTTTTTTATTATATTTACTAAATAAATAAAAAAAATTAAAAAATGTAGTTCAAAGTATTTTATTTAACATCTTCCTTCAGTAATGGGTTGAGTAAACGAGATAAATGTACGCATGGTGTCAAAAAATCTTAAAATCTCTTCAGTAAATTTTTTATTTTCGTATAATTCTCTATTTATGCTTTTTCTTTATATAGTTTTATATGACAAATTTAAATATAGTAGTACTAATCATTAAAACGAAATACTGAAATTGAGAACGCTCATTTTGTATAATAAAAGTAGGTGCCAAAAGTTTTTCGCTGATCCTTAATTCATTATTAGTAAAGCGAAAAACCTGAAGGTATGAATATATCGGTATATTAAAACATCACAACATCAATTTAATATTACATAAAATTACAATCAATATACGGGAACAATATATACTAGTAAATGCATATAAAAAATATATATCTTCTTTCTTTTCATTCCTTCCCAGGTTAAAGGAGTTGGACAAAGAAGGGAGAGAGAGACGAGTAAGTCCAGATATTTCAAACTTTGGCACGAAATAAATGTGACGTGGAATGCTTCTCTGCAATATATGAAATATAAAGATAGATTTGGCGAATATTGTAACTGAAGCTCTAGCTGAGTCTAATATCATGGTATGAGATCAAGACTGAATAGGTGACAGGTCGCCTATCGACAGCAGTATAAATAAATATGAGGCTGAGATAAAGTGTTTACTAAAGAATAAAGTTCTTTCAGCGTACATATGGATAAACTATAGTGATGAACTGCCGCTAGGAATCATATCGAAACAGGATATTTAGAAATATGATGAATTGAATGAAATATATTAAGAGAAAAATATGAAAAACCAAATATCGTTTCTATGTTCTTTCCTTGAGTCCGCACCTGCGTATGTGTTTGTACGTTTTTGTTTAATTATATGTTTACAGTATATGTATTTGTCATATATTCTAGCTTGAAGTAACTTAAGAGATTAATACTGAAGACTTACATTTCTTCTTTTATGTCAATAAACTGAATTCCCCATACAGATACCATGAAAATAAAAATGAAATACATTACACTGTCAACGACTTAAACTTCCAATTAGGAACTGATGCAGAAGAGAAGTGTAGTTACACTTTTGCTCAAAAGATGGTGCAAGATCCAGTGAGAAATATTTTTTTAAATAAGAGTGAATTTAATAAATCCAAAAGATATGGATCAGAAGTATGTGAAAAGAGTTTCAGTCGGAAGCTTTCCCGAAAGAGATAGCTTTCCAAGCTCCTCAACGGGATTAGTTGAAAAGAACGACTTTGGAGAAGGGTGAGGAGACAAATTAATGAGCAACATAGCGAGAGAGTAATTATTCTTTTATCTACTGGATGGCACTGGTCGTAAATAAGAGAAAAAGCATAATCTTTTACACGAATGATGGGTGTACTCGTTAAGTAAGTTTGGGAAGTCAAAATAAAGATGTCTGGGTAGAAAGAGAGCGAGTGAAGGACAAATTGTCTTGAGGGGTAAGGTAAAGAAGTATCCGTAAATAACTAAAGAAGTCAGAAAATGTTTAATGTACTGAGAACATAGCTAAGCTTTTATTCGCTGGATTCTTCCAGACGAAAAGGCGAGGAAATTTAATCTTCCAGTTGATAGATGGCACCACCAGCAAAATGCACTAGTGGAGATTTGACTCATTAATATTCATTAACTTTAAATTTTTTTAACTTTAAAAGTTTTCGCAAGTGCATCTATTGTTTAAAACCGGAACCCCATCGCAGGAAAATTAATCGATTGTGCGCATTTGGGCATCAGACAGAACACAAACTGACCTGAATAAAAGGGAACCATCACCAAAATAAGAAATTTATTGCTACAAGTTTCAAAGATTTTGAAATTTTAGCTACCAAACCTTCTCACTCTTTAACCTTTTTCAAATAATTGTATATTAAAAAACCCTCAGCCTTTTCTCTTTTACCTTTCCCTCTACTCCCAGTTCCCAAACTCTCCTTACTTGTTTCGACATCTTCATTTTTATTGACGAAATAAATAAATTATAAACCCAAAAATATTTTGAACAGTTACAAAACTCCCTTTAACGACTGTACTCCATTTTCCTGTTTCATGGTGCAACGTCATTATAAAAAAAACTGTCTAAACATTTCCTAATTACTGTTAGTTTTGAGAGCTTTAATGAAGTTTACGCTCGGGCATCCTAAAAGAGATCCTTGAGACACGTGAAAACCATCTAAGTTGCCAACCTTAAGCCCAAGTGCTTATCTAACGATTTTTTACTAGTTTCCTTGTTTCAGATACAAAATGAGAAGTGAAAGTCAGCATCTTCAGTATGGTCTTCAAATCATTGTTCTGGCAAGACTGACCTTCACGTGGAGTGTTTATCGTACATTTAAATATTTCACTACAACTCTGTATGCTCCTCATATACCTTCTACATGCTTTATCCCTTCGTCATCCGGGTTTTCCAGTGCTCCATCGAAGGTGGAAACGATGTTAACGAGGATAACGTGGACGAAAAATTAATGCATTTTTCACCATAAATAAATTGTCTTAATTTTTACACGAATGATGTCAAACACAAGTTGGTAACTGAGTTTTACACAATGAATTTCAGAGTTTCACACAGATGAGGATGTTACACACAATTATGTTATACAAGGGATGTTTCACTGTTACTCAGGATGGTAGTAGCGTGGCTAACTCTTATAATTAACTTCAGATAAACTCATGACTTAGACACTAAGTGTCAAAGTATCGATTACTTTCTCTTATAAACACCAAGAAAATAAAAACACACCGATAAGTTTTTAAAGAAGTTAGATTGATTTTAAGAACAGGATTTCATGATAGAAATAGGTACCCGTTAACCAACGGCCTTCGTTAAAATAAGGAAAAAATAATTCAAATGGTGAAATCTGATGGAATCCAAATATGCCGAATCGCATGGGCAAGATTATCTCAGTCCTCTTCTCTAAATGGAGGAATTAGGTCCTATATTCTCCACACTCTGCACTTCATAGCGAGCTTCCAAAATGATCCTTTGCAGTTTTTGCCTTGCTTTCGGACAGATTTTCTTTAGTTCCTTCATCATGCATATCTAGAACGCAGAAAGACATTTGAAATATTCTATACTAAAATTTATAATTAACTATAACTGGTTTACATTATGTATTTGCATAAATGAACCTATTATTTTACGAACGTATTATATTACTGCCCATGTATAATTAAAATTATAAAGTTTATTGACAATAATTTCGTAAACAATGTCTATAGCATTTGAGATTTACTGGTGTGCGATTGGCCAAAATAACTCGCGCCTTCTGGGGAACGTGACATCTGTATTGATAAACGCGATTTGGCGCCCAACAGTCACATGACCCATGATGTTGCCACGAATGCGTATTACAGCACCGCTTGTTACGTGTTGGGTTACTGCGCAGTCACGTAATGCCCTTGTACTGGAGGTGAAGCTCCCTTAAACGTGCGAGATGCGCAGTAATAATTATACTGACTAAGGTGACGGGTCAGCATGGCCGTAATGTTACAAGTTTTTCCCACATTTTTTATAAAAGTTTTACCTACGTTATAGTTTACATTAAATTACAGAATTTTCAGTTACGTTCCCAATACTTGGTAGCTAGAAGAGGTTGGGCAAGCTACAATATGGTAAATGAGTAAGGAAGTACAAACAATGGTTTAAATGATGCCAATCAAAACTGCATGCATAATTTGACCAAATTTATAGGTGGGTGAATGGGGTTAAGATATTTGTCATTAATTATCATAATTTCCATGACAAGTTGGAAATGGGGATAAAATGGGAAAAATTCTGATGGGAATCTAAAACAATCTAAACGATTGATCATCTTGGTTACACTTGGAGGGGGAAGTGAAATTAAGGGCCATTCGCTTCTTGGGCGAACTTCTAATGGCACAAGCATATATACAGACCGAACATTAGAATGCTATATATATATATATATATATATATATATATATATATATAGAGAGAGAGAGAGAGAGAGAGAGAGAGAGAGAGAGAGAGAGAGAGAGAGTCCCCAAAAATGTCCCTATTTTTATTTGCCCGTTATTTTATAATGGATGTATATTTCATTATTGGAGTTTTTTCTTCCGAAAGGTAACAGATTGGAGTTTTTATCCTTCATATACCTATATGCATATACTTACACCCCTTACACCTCTGAACCCCCAAATAGTGATGCCGTTTTTGCAAATGGAACAGAAAATCAAGATTGTTCAGTGGTTTCATGTGACGATATAAATTTCTAATTCACATCAACACTTTTCATCTTTCTACCACATTTTATCATATTAGTATTAGATACTGTCTATGTTGCCAATAAACTCGCACTTTGCACAAGATGTACATCGAGCAAAGCCTGTCGTAAAAGTAGCTACTAACTTTTGCCCTCATAGAATAAGGTAACTGTAGAAGTTACAAATATTAATGATTTTTTGGAACTTGTTACAGTTACAATTACTCGGTGGGAAAATTTAACGTTTTACGATTATTCCAAAAAGTAACGATTACTGAGAAATTAGTTATGTCACATCAATAACCTTTTTCTAATTTCATAGAAATTAGAAAATTTATTGCTTCAAGCATGAAATGGTGAAAGAACAGTTTTAATGTACAATATTTATTAGTTATTAAGTAAACAAAGATGAGAAATGTTTATTTAAGTATAAGCATATAACTATACGCCAAATAAAACCCCCACTCTGGTCCTTTATGAAGAAGAAGCTCTAATAATAAAATATCATCCATTATAAAATAACGGACAAATAAAAATAGGGACATATTTTTTGGTCCACCCTATATACAGTATCTATATATATGTATCATATATATATCTTGCTTATCAGTTAATCTCAAACATGTGATTCATGATATCTTAATATAGGGATAAGGTACAGTAAATTAAGTAAAATTTAAGTAGAGTTACCAGTAGCGTTTCTCGTTTTCAGGGGTTTTCACTATCGCGGTTTTCCGGGAAAAAATCGGCCATCGTCGCGGGGTCCCGGGATTTCCTGTTTTAGTGTAAATACATATATATATATATGGATAAATAACGATAAATCCCAATACGCGATATTACTACACTACTTAGGTATGAAAATAAAACACTTTCAGTAGAATTTCGTTCAAAAAGTAATTTCGCATTTGAAAATAGAAAACACTTTCTTTTTTTACAATATATATATATATTAGTGATGTAGCGGATGTCATTTTTTTCACATCCGCGGATGCGGATGCGGATGAGGATGTTTGATTTCAACATCCGCGGATGCGGATGCGGATGCGGATGTCTACATTTTCGTTATTTTTTAGGATATATTCGAGATTTGTTGTGTTTAACGTGTATAATAAGTTATTATATAGAGAGAGCTGTAGCTATAATGTAGTATAATTGATTAATTGTACAATAATTGCTGTACTTTTCTCTGAACATATAAATAATATCAAGCATCTAACTAATATAGAAATCAATTAGTGAATTCGTCTGCAAATAAATTCGTTATATTTTGTTGAGTTTCAGCCACAATTGGAAACCATAATTGTGTTACCAGGATGCGGGACGTGAACCCAACTCAAATGCACCCCACCGACCTCTTTCCCCAACCTCCACCCTTATAGAAAGAGATCTTTAATTAGCTTGATCTCTATTTATATTAAGTTTAAAGTTTTATTAGGCATATTTATAAATGAGTAATTAAAATAAAGTAAACTAAGATGTTCATCGTTTAATGTTCAAACTTAATTATAGGAAGGTTATGCTTAAGGAACATTAATTTTTCTGCCTTTTCTGCTGCCAGTCTGTTTCTCTTTTCATCATATATTAATCCAGCACTGCTAAATAATCTCTCGCTTGGTACGTTTGTTGGAGGACAGGCTAAATGTTTCCTTGCAAGTTTACTCAAGTATGGATAGATATTCTGCGTATTTTTCCACCAACTAATAGGATTGTCGCAATGCAGCCAGGCGTTTTTCTTGGTGATAGCTCTCGATCATTTTTACTGCATCTTTTGACATCGCGTAGGTCTCGTCATTGCTGCTTGACTCAAGAAACTGAGAGACAGATTCTGTGATAGATTTGCTTGTTGAAGGTGTTGGTTCTGTCACTGAAACTTTTATTCTTTTGGTGGGTGGCGAAGCACAGATTCAAGAGATTGAAGCTCTTCAACTGCTTTGCCAAGTGATGATTTAACTCGTTCTAATGTACTAGGTGAAAATAACTTAGCTTTGTAACGTGGATCTAAGTAGGTTGCAAGAGAGTAACTTCATACAAGAACAGCCTCTCGTCTTGTCGCTTGCATCACTTTTGCGCACAATGAACTAGTTCTATTATATAGTAGAATTTGATAATTTCCGCTTATTAATGAATTTTATCTCAACGGTCCACATCCGCACGACATCCGCAGTCCAAAGTGCGGATGCGGGTGCGGATGCGGATGCGAGAAAATGTGCGGATGTTCCGCGGATGCGGATGTGACCTACATCACTAATATATATATATATATATATATATATATATATATATATATATATATATATATATATATATATATATGACGCGTTCGGTGGAGAAGGGCGAACGCAACATTTTCGAATTATGCCACAAAATGCAGTTAAAGTTTGTAAACTTTAAACCTTTGTATTTTTCCGGTTATTGAAATGTTGTATGAATTTGAACACATATTTGAGTAAAATATTGTTGTGTAATATGTCGATATAATAAAACGCCAAGAAATTTTACAATATTATTTATTGATAGCTTCTGATGTTAACTGGTGTAATCCATTATTTGGTCCTCTTCGTCGAATGTTGTATTACCTGCTTCAACTGTTTCGGTTTCTTCCAGTTCCTTTAACAATCTTGTATAATAGTTCACTGCAGTTGCAGGCATTAGGTCTGATAATTCTTTGAGATCTTTTATTTTTTTCTTAGTTATTGGCAGCAATTGGGAATACTTTGGTTGCAGTGTCTGCTGGGCTAGATTGAATAAACTGACACTGTAGGATTTTTTCCCTTTCTGCAGTCTGACGGGATGGCTATTATCTGCGGTTGTGCGGTATGCAGTAGATATTACGTAGCCTTCTTTGTGTTGAAAGTCAAATATTAACTTTCTTGCATCTGTAAATTAGTAGTTGTTGATTTCCTAATGACAATGCACGTTTTTAGGACGTCAAAATCGAGAAAATCAGCCTGTTTCATTTCTACAACTAGGAAGCGCTGCGAAACGGCTGTAGTTATGGCCGTAACATAATCTTTTTTGGTGTAAATAATATTGCTGTAATTATTTTTTATATTTTGTTCAATTTGGCCAAATTGAGCATCACAGGGCATTGTCGAGTGACCAGAAAGTAGATAGAGTGTTCAATGTGAAGCAATGATGCGGAGTGAATTTCTCTGAGGTACATTAAAACCTAAATTTTACCGTGAAAGAGTGCAGACTAACATCTAATTTTTTGCATAGGTAAAGCAAAGGTTTTAAAGGATAATTATACGACAAAAAACTCATTTTTCGAATTTTGTGGCGTTCGCCCCTTCTCCACCGAACGCGTCATATATACGGGATGAATTTCACAATTAAACACGTGAAATGAATGAATGATGCAAACCGACAAGAAAAAAGAAAAATAACTCCAGTGTCTTTCGTGTATTCAGAAGTACATCTCGCCAGGGAATGAAGGGAGAAGGTGAGATGACAAAAACATATAGATATGTACAGCGGGAGAGTTGTCAGTCCTGAATTTTTAGATTCCGAGTTATGCAATATCATGAATATTGGTACTAAATTATGTTATTCTATTTCATTTCTAGATAACTGCCTTAGGAAAGCCAAGAATAGGTATTATAATAGTGTAACTGTAAAGGAATTTCAGCGCAAAAATATCCTTAGCCTACCCTGCCATGTTAATTTTCAATATCTTCCGACTTTACTTAAAGTCGGATAATGCGGTTGGTTGTGTGTATTCGATCGGATGTACACAATGTAACTCAGTATACAGTATATAGGCCAAACGGGTAAAACGTTAGATTTTGGGGTAAAACAGCATAAATATGCGTGTAGAACAGTAAATAATTCTAATGCATTGTTTAACCATATGTATAGATGTAATCATAGTATCAAGTGAGATAGTTCTAAAGCGCTCGTTAAAAACACAGATACAATTGAAAGGAATATCCTAGAATGTGCATTCATCCATTTTAAAAATAATTTCCATAACAGTGCAGGAATGTATAAAATTGACAATATCCTGTGAAAATACCTTTTGCCTCTAATTAACTCTTGTGAATCATGTGCTAATCTTTTTAGTTTTCTGTTTCGCTGTACATATGTATATATTTTTGTCATCTCGCGTTCTCCCTTCATTCCCTGACGAGGTGTACTTCTGAATACACGAAAGACCTTGGAATCATTTTTGTTTTTTCTTGTGGGTTTGCATTATATATATCTTTCATTATAAGTTAAATATTCCATTCAAAATCAAACATTTTCTTCTTTTATAAAACAAAAAAAAGCAAGAAGTTAAATATTGAGTTAAAAACTAAAAAATCGTTTGCAAAACAAATGAGAGAAAACAAAAACAAAACAAACATCATGAGTTGTCAATTCAAGTGCAATACTAATCTTTCTTATTTTTAAAGTAGCTCTTCAGAAAGCAAAGACAATCAACACAGATTATTAAGTCGTGTTCGCATCTTGGTTATAAAGAGTCTCGCAGCTGAAAATCCTCTCTCAGACTCTATGAAATAACGTTTATAGAATACTCTAAAACCTGGGAAATATCGGGATTTGCTGTGTTTGTCCCGGGATTTAAGGTTATCATTTTCCGCCCAGGATCACGGTTGAGAAACTCTTGTTGCCAGATACTGTCAGCATATTAAAATTCTACCGGAATAGAGATAGATTCTGCCAGCAAAGAGTCAGAGATATTCTGCAGACATATACGTTGGTTCTGGAGGTTTGTTGAGTATCTTGACGGTGCACCGAGTGTTGGCTGCATTCAGGTAAGTGCCTATTTTAGAGTACTGGTATATTGAAGTAGCAATTAAGTGTGAATTAAATTCCAAGTAAAATGAATGAATTTTTAATTTGTAATTTGTTATGGATTCAAAATTTTAGTACTGATTAAGAAGCTAAGCAGCAAATGGGAAGGACGAGGGTTCGAGTGTATTCAGAGTTCAAAATATTAATAAACCCAAAAGTGTACTTCAGAGAAAAATTTATCCGTCTTGGTTTTGATGAAAAAGGTACCAGAACCTCTTGAAGCTGGTGACCTCACCATTAGGCCTGGCTTGGTGGAGAAGGCAGTTGTTCTCTTGCGCACTCAATCGCACATAGCCAGGTACACACGGCTTATCTGGTAACGTCCTGAGCCAGGCATCTAATTCTCCTTTGAAGATTTCAACTTTAACCACTGTGACGTTCCTGAAGTCCTTTGGAAGGTGGTTAAGAAGTCTTGGACCCCTGATAACCAAGCTATTTTCCTTCACTGTTGAAGAAGTCCCTTGTCGGGCCTTTAGTTTGGAAACACTACACATTCTGCCTTTTCTATTTTCCAGTGTTGTTTGGATGGTAACTGAGTTTAGTTTGAGGTTTGGTACCAGGTTTTCGGTCATTTTCCATATGTAAATTATGGTGTCTCTCTCTTTTTTCCAAAGAATACAGATTTAGTTTACTAAATCTTTCCCAGTAGTTGATTGCTTTGCAACCATCAATCTTGGCTGTGAAATTTCCCCTAATTTCTTCTAGTTTATTAAGTTCTTCCTTTTTATATGGGGAAGTGAAGACAGCAGTACTCAAGTTTTGGTATGATCAGTGTTTTCAGCAGTGGAATCTTACTTTCTTGTCCCTTCTTTTAAAGGTTTTTAGTACCTGTCCCCGGACTCTATTTGCTTTGTTTATCGCTATCTGATTTTGTGTCTCAAATTTCGTATCGTGGGTCATTATAACCCCCCAAATCTATTGCTTTCGTGCTTCTTTGAATTTCTTGTCTATTTGGGGCATAATACGCTGTCTGCTTAAGTTCCCCATTTCTTCGATATCTCAAGAACTGAAGTTAGTTTCTCTGTGTTACATTTCATGTTGTTGTCTTTTGACCATTCTGTTCGTGTCCCTCTGTACTCGGTAGGGCCTCCACCTCTTTTGCATCACTGATTTTTTTGCTGATCTGCATCGTCTGCAAAGGATGTTAATATACTGTTGTTGTTTACTTCATTGTCTGTGTCTGTCAGAATGATAATGAAGAGGAGTGTGGCTAATACTGAGCTGCGTAGTTCCGATTCTGATAATGATATACCTTCAATTTTACGACCTGCTGACGTTCTCTGAGGAAATTTAGATCCGTTTTCCCACTTTGCCTGTTATTCCCATATGTTTCATTATATGTAGTATTATACCATGATCACATTTGTAGAACGCTCCAGCAAAATCCGTGTATATGACATCGTAGTTTTCATCGCTTTTAAGTGCGTCTTGGATATTGTTATAGTGCTCCATTAGTTGTGATAAGTATGAACTTCCTGATCGGAATCCGTGCTGGTTTAATTGAATCTTTCCAGTGTCTCCAAGATGTCACAGATTTTTTCTCTGACTTTTCTTTCAAATACTTTGGTGAGATGGGAGTACCGCGACTACAAACCCATTTGCTCTGAGCTCATATACGACGATGATTGTGATAGACGCCTGCAATTTGCTGAAACAATGAGACAAAAGTTCAACAGTGATACAGATTTCCTTGGAAAGATCAAATTTTCAGATGTATGTGTCTTCGGTTTAACGAGTAAAGCAAACAAACACACCGTTCACTACTGGGCGAAAAAAAATCCCAAAATACGATTGGGTAAACCCGTTAAAACGGCTACACCAACAGTTTGGGCGTGCAATGGTTATTCAGGACTCGTTTCCTTTTACATATCGAGATATACAATGGATGGAAAACGCTATTGCCAGGTATTGAGAAACAAAGTTTTGCCACAGCTTGCTGATGACGTTGACAGGAATTGGTTTTATCAACATGATGGGGCACGCCACATTACTCTGCAGCTGCCTGTGAGATTCTGGATACGAACGTTGAAAGAAGATGGCTTGGGCGGCGAGATCCCACCGAGCGGCCACCAGATCACCTGAATTAACCCCATGTGATTTCTGGCTTTGGGCTCATTTGCGTGACAAATTGTACACACATGGTTTCATTTATCCATATGTGAATGCCCTTGGCTACGGTAAAATTGAGCAACTGAAAAGGATCCCACTCGATATGTTCAGAACAACAATGAAGAGTTTCACAAAGAGTCCACAGATATATCACAGCGGATGGAGAACTCTTGAAGATTAAATTACAATTTAAAAAAACATTTGTATGAATAAAATTCTTATAGACATTTTGTTTGATTTATTTCATCATTTGAACACTTATCTGTATAATGTTGTTAACTAAATAGTTGTATGTATAAAATCCTTAGACTTTTCTCCCACTCTGTATATATATATATATATATATATATATATATATATATATATATATATATATATATATATGATACACACAGACCGTGCATGGAACAATGAACTCTTCTGGGATAATTAAATCCACTATAGTCCGAATAAGTAATGGTAAATGACAAATACCATAGTTTTTCTTTTTCATGATGCTAGCCCGACGTGGGCAACGGGTCACTCGCAAAGAGGTCCCATCCCATAAATATAGCTTCCCTCACCAGCTATCTGCAAAACAGATGTATTCAATCTGACGTGAAGGCAGCGAGTCTTTTGCTTATATTGAGGTTCTAAATGTAGCAGGGCTAGGCTGCTTTAAACCCTAGATCCATGTCCCAAAGCTGGATCCTGTCTGTTTTGCAGATAGCTGGTGAGGGAAGCTATATTTATGGGACCTCTTTGCGAGTGACCCGTTACCCACGTCGGGCTAGCATCATGAAAAAGAAAAACTATGGTATTTGTCATTTACCATTACTTATTCGGACTATAGTGGATTTAATTATAGAAGAGTTCCTTGTTCCATGCACGGTCTGTGTGTATCATAAAAAACCTCAGGGGACCATTCTGAGTTCATTCCCGTATATATGTATACATATATATATATATATATATATATATATATATATATATATATATATATATATATATATATATATATATATATATATATATATATATATATATTCTGCTATAAAATTTATTTCTCGCTTATAATTAGACTGTTGGTGAGTAATTTTTACATATTAAGAAATAGAAAAATTAAAGTTGAAACTTTATATGTACGTTCAAAGAGATAAAACTTTCTTGTCAAATTTCAAAGTGAACAACCCGTTTTGGAGATTCAGTTTCAACTTCACACTTTCCTTAACATTAGATAAAGTTTGGAAATTTCTGGATTTTTTCAAGAGAAAAGCGACCTTTTTCTCAACCGAACATGACTGACCCAAAAATTTGAAGTTTCCAGTCTAAGATTCCTTTTATTCTATTTTTCTCGGTTGATAATAACTTTCGCATCGTCCAATCAAGATGGCGAAGAAGCTCGCGAGTGGTCACACCGTTGAAGAGTTTAAAGGAGAAGAAGGAGAACTCCAAAAGAAAAGGCACTTCTTGTTTACCGATGGTGTTATGAGGCTTCATCCCGGGGGTTGGGTCCTTCCTACCAACTTTATCAAATACTCAGAGCTCGTCTATAATTTCGAGGTAAGTTTAATGATTGGTTTGAATCTTAGATGTTAGAAAATGAATTCTTTCTTGAAATTTTGACCACATTATGTAGGAATGAAAAGGAATGAGTCATCCTTTTTTGTGATATGGCACCAAGAGGGGCTTCATGTTGCCTATAAACGTTAAAAAAATAAGCAGCAGAATACTACGAATGGAATGAATGCAAAATAACATTTTAGAGAGACGAATTAAATGTTAGAATCAAAAAAGAAAGACAAAAATTTTTGAAAGAGTCAGAATGTTAATGAAGGTTCCTCTATAACACGAAAGAAAAATTCGTTTCGGATTGCAGTGAAGGTATGGTTGCCAAGTGATGTCATGTTCTAAGTGTGTGATTTAGTCCCACCAATAACAGCCAGGTTTACTTGTCAGAGGAATTACTTTGTACGGTTGGTGACAACTGTAGTTTATTTGCAATCTTATGATCGCACTTGATTTTATAAATTTTTTTTAACACACACACACACACACACACTCATATATATATAATTTAGGGTGTCACTTAAATGCAAAGTTTGAAATTTTCATGCTGACACCCCGCGAATCTATTCCATTGGTAAAAAAAACATGGTGACTGAAAAATCTTTTTATTTGAATAACTATAAAAGGTCGCCCCCGCCTTCCAAAGTTTAATGCTTGCGCGGCTTCTCCATAATCGTTCATTAGATATCTATGTATCTCTATATATGTGTGTGTGTATGTATCTGTGTGTGTCTGAATATCTGAGAAATAAAGTGAACAATACTTAACGATTCACCGTTTCTCATTTCAGCTACGTGATTTCTGGTGATGGAAACCCGGAAGTGTATATACCTATTAGGGGCAGCGGTTGATGAGGTGAAAGGATGCAAGCTTCCTTCCTACAGGCAAGCATTCGGTTACTTCCTTTACCTTCACCATGAAAAGAAAATGACAATACGTGACGCGTTGAGGAAGTCACTTCGAGCAGTGATGTCCTTCTGGGAGAAAGCTCACATTCCAACCAGACTCGAGACACACTGCGTCAGCAAACTGGATAAAGTCTTCGAGGAGTGGAAAGGACTCAAAAAACACGCCTCAAGGACGAGCGATTCACACAAGACGAAAGAAAAAGAATTCATTGAACGCCTCGATCGTCTCTTTGACATCGCCCACGCTGATTGTGAGAAATTGGTCAAGTACCCAGAGGCTTGGGAGTTCCTTCAGCAGCAGCGCCAGAAAGGACGTCCAGGTTCAATGGCAGGTTTGGACATGACCCATCAGCGCCAAGTCAAAGATTGTACTCGACGTCGGGAGGAAGAGGAGAAACGAAGAAGCGATCAGCAGCTGAAATGGAGGCAGTATCCACGAAGCGGTTTTGGAGTCCTCATCCTCCAGCTCAGATGATAGCGAAGAAAAAGGAGCATGTGGTGGTTCGTTAGCGTCTAAACAAAGAGCAACGAAGAACATCATGACATCGGAATTGGCGGCAGCGCTTGATCGCACGCAACTCTCGTCAAGAAAGGCCACATATCTGCTGTTTGAGGCAGCTTCCAGCTTAGGGCATGATGCTAGCGACTACAACATCAATCGTGGATCCATTCATCGTCAGCGTGAAAAATTCCGTACCCTTAAGGCTCGGCAACTGAAGAGCGAGTTCCAAGGCAATAGTCCGTTGACTGTTCACTGGGACGGAAAACTCATGCAAGATCTGACGTCACGAGAATATGTTGACCGCTTACCTATTCTTGTATCTGGCTCCGGGACAGAGCAGCTCCTCGGGGTGCCAAAACTTCTGTCAGGAACCGCGCTGGCACAAACAAATGCCATCATAGATTGCCTGAATGAATGGGGAGTGACCGATCATGTCAAATCTATGTGTTTCGACACAACCGCGACAAACACAGGCCACCGTGGAGGAACTTGTGTTCTTCTGGAAGAAAAAGTTGGACGTGACCTGTTACACTGCGCGTGCAGACACCATGTACTGGAGTTGGTGCTACAGGCGGCATTCGCAGCATCGCTAGATCAGTATCTACCGGTCCAGAAATTCTGCTTTTCAAGCGCTTCCATGATTATTGGACCCGCATTGACCAGCAACAGTTCCAAACTGCGGACACGATGCGTTCACCAAAGCAGCCTATTTTTAAGCATAGAACGGAGCTCATTGAGTTTGCAAAATCACAAGCACTTCAAGTTCGTGATGACTATCAGGAATTCCTCGATCTTTCCGTCATCTTTCTTGGAGGAGTTCCATACAAGGGACTAAACTTCCGCGCCCCTGGTGCTATGCACCGGGCGAGATGGATGGCTAAGGGGCTCTATGCCATCAAGATCTGGCTCTTCTGAAGACAGTTTAAACTGACGAACGCGGAATTCGAGATATCTACCTCTTTTCTGTTCTAGTTTACATGAAAGCGTGGGCAACAGCTCATCTGTCCATCGAAGCTCCGCTGAATGATTGGGAATTGATGAGGACCCTCCTTCGATACCCGCACAAGAAGATCTCTGATGGTACCACCAAGAAGCTGTCTGCGCACCTGTGGTACCATTCGGAGGAGGCAGTGGGTCTGGCGTTCTTTGATGAGAGGATATCGATGGAAGTGAAGTGCAGCATGGTTGCAGCGTTAGATCAAGAAGCCCCTCACATGCCGCCAAAACGACCTTTGGTTCTTGATACTATGTTCCTCAGTGACAGCAAAGGACTGGAGCAACTGATCACAAAGAACACCCGAGGATTCTTCTCAAAACTTCAGTTGCCAGATTGCTTTCTGCTCCACCATCCCAGTTCATGGACGTCAAACTCTGAATACGTGCAAGCTCGGGATGTGGTCTCCAAACTTGCAGTGGTGAACGACAGAGCAGAACGGGCCGTGGCTCTGGTGAAGGAGCTGAACGGAAAGTTGACAGTGAAAGAAGAACAGCTCCAGTTCCTCGTTCAAGTTGTCACTGACCACAGAAAGCAACACCCAGCTCCGAACAAATCAGCATTAGTGAGGACGCGAAAGAACTAATCACTGATCAGCGTATGAGCACCAATTATTCTGCTACTGTATATGTATTTTATTTCTCAAAGTTTTGCTTTTGTTGCTTCTCCATTTTGTACCATTATTCGCCAAATTATGTCTTCTATTTTGATTATATAATAAACTGTTTGTATTCTTTGCGTTTTTAAGTGTCTTACTTTCGTTATTTCACCAAATTGCCTTGTTTTTTATTATCTGGTTCGGCCCAAGCTGTGAACACTGAACAGCTTGTTGACGTCAACAAATGGGTCTTGTTTTCAGTGACGAGGGCGACCTTTAAATGATGACCAATCAGGACCAAATTTCTCTTCCGTATGTTTTACACCAAATGGAACAATTTTAGGGGGTGTCATAGGAAAATATCCATCGTTTAATTTTCCCCCTATTACCTAGTGACACCCTAATATATATATATATATATATATTATATATATATATATATATATATATATATATATATATATATATGTATATATATATATACAGGGTGTCCCATAATTCCGGGATCATAGGAAAAATAAAAAAAGGCAAAACAAAAAGCTTTTATTTACAGAACGTGCTCAATATGTCCACCATTTTTTAATACACAAATTCAGACATGATACCCAGTCAGCAAGCACACGGTGAATGATGTCAGGAGTAATGGTGTTACATACCCCAATAATATGCTGCTGCGAATATTCAACGCTAATTTTCTCTGCGTATACCAGCGCTTTCAAGTGGCCCCAGAGATAAAAATCTAGTGGCGTGAGATCCGGGCTTCTAGCTGGCCATTCCACAGGCCATCGACGTCCTATCCAATGACCAGGGAATTGTTGGTACAGATATTCCCTTACTTGGGTGCTGTAATGTGCAGGAGCGCCGTCTTGCTGGAACCATGTTGGGAAATTTCCTTCTTCGTTCAAGACACTGGGAAATGCTTCTTCCTTGAGCATACGTAGGTAGGTGCCTCCAGTGACATGTTCATCGAAAAAGATGGGGCCTATGATGCGATCCTTCCAAATGCTACACCATACCATCACCCGAGATGCACCTTGTTCCTTTGAAGAGGTATACCAGTGAGGGTTGTTTCGAGACCAGTAGCGGGTGTTCTGTCGATTTACCTCACCATTTCCATAAAAAACAGCCTCGTCACTGAACAGAATGGTGGACGGGAAATTGGCATCCCGAGCATATTGTACCGTAGCCCATTCACAAAATTCCATCCGCCGGTCGGGATCATCTTCGCTTAATTTCTGTAGGATCTGAAGTTTATATGGATGCCATTTGTGAGCCTGAAGAATGCGATGGATGCTACTTTTTGACACTCCTGTCTCGGCGGACAATCGCCGAAGAGACTTATTGGGACTTCTGTTAAAATGAGCCAGGATAGCAGTCGCTGTATCATCGTCAGTGGACCTCCTTGAAGGTCCACTGCGTGGTTTATCTCCTATGGATCCTGTTTCCTTAAACTTTGCAACAAGTCTGCTAACACAACTCTGTGTTAGTGGCTCGCGGTCTGTATGCAGTCTGTTAAATTCAGCAGCGGCCTCTCTTTGACTCCGATTTCCTATGAGTAGAATTATCTGGATTCGTTCTTCCTTGCTCACAGATATTATGGCCTGTAGAAAGAGAAAAATATGAATTATGGTTTGTAGAAATAGAAAAATATGAATTTCTCCTATGATGCCGGACTTATGGGACACCCTGTATATATAATGTGTAAAAACGAAATAATGTATTACACTGCCCAACACCAATTTTGCTGATTTAATTCTAACACCTGTTTTCAGGTAACTTTGGTGTGCTGATTTCAAAAATCACCTTAGTTTTTGCCTATCACGTCAGATTTTCGAGCAATCAAATGCGGATATTTTGGAGATATCGCATTTTGGCAGGGTTATGCCCAATTTTTTTTCTTTTCAAAAAATAAGTTTTTACATACTCAGAATCAGCATGGAAAAGTAAACAATTGTGCAGGGAGTGAACTTTAATATGCAATGGTAATATTGACGCATAAAGTGATTAAAAGTGTTTAAATAAGCAAAAAATTAATCCATATTAAAGCAAGCACGGGACCAGTTTTCTTAACATTGTCTTTTTCTTGTTTTCTTACTTTTCAGTGCTGATAAATTTTCTCTTATAGGACTTCCTAGAATGAGAGATGTCAAGACAATCTCTTTGCAGGCTCCAGCAGTCGTCAGCCATCATATGGGTATCCCATCTTCCTTGGTATCGTTCTTCCATCACTTTGATATCTTGGTGGAACCTTTCACCTTGCTCTTCACTAACATCACCAAGATTTTCTGGAAATTTATCCAGATGACTATTGAGATAGTGAACTTTAATGCTCATGTTGCAACTCAACTGCTGAAAGTTTACAAGTAAATCCTTTACAAGATCTTTATAATTTTCAGACTTTTTGTTTCCTAAGAAGTTCTTAACTACTGCCACAAAAGCATTCCAAGCTCTTGCCTCCGTTTCGGTCATTGAGTTACTGAACTGCGGATCTTTCATCAGTTTTCTTATCCACAGATAAAATTTTAACAGCAAAACAGCTGTTAACAGGTCTCAAAAATCATCAATTTTGATAAGCGCCCTTCATGGATCACCCAAAATAGGCATATTGCATTGCACGAAAACCTGATGTGATGGACAAAATCTAAGGTGATTTTTTAAATCAGTACATCAATATTATCCAGAAACAGGTCTTAGAATTAAATGAGCAGCAAAAAATTTTTTTTTTGTTGGGCAGTGTTAGTTACCTATAGTTTTATTATTTAATAAAATGTTGAAAATACTTGGTTTATTCTTACCCGACACACACACACATACACACACACACACTCACACACACACACACACATAAGAAAAAAGAAAAACTTACATCGTTTCTTCGATTATCACTAGGCAACAAAGATTTTGTTACAGAAGACCAAATAGGTGCTCCTAGCTAATTTCGGTATGCTGATTTCAAATCTATAATTAGATTTTTTCTATCACGTCTAGATTTTGTGTAAAATGCAAATCACTTTTAGTAAAATTTTCTACCACGTCCAGATTTTGGTTTTAATCGGCTTAATGCCAGTAATATGAAACTTGCTTTTCAAGGTTAAAGCAATTTTTTTTGCCAACTATATACAAATTCGAACAATTTTGATAAATAAAATTTATCCCGAGTTGGCAACACTGAGTCAAGAGCATAGTAACGGGCAACGGCCCAACGGCCCAACGGTCAGTCGCTACGTGACAGTCAAGCAGAACGGTTGTTGAAGCTCTCTGCTGATGAGCAAGTGACAGGTTGTGGTGACTTGTGTGTTTTTATAGCATTTGTTTTGTACTACGGTGTGTATTTCTTTTTATTTTGCACATCGTAATAATTACTTTCTACGTTTTTTCAGATATTGTATGGTAATTCAAAATGGCATCAAATAGACGTGCTTGTGTAAATCACCCAGACAACTTCTGCTCTGTCTGTGGACAATATACACCTAAGCCACAACGTAGAAACATAACAACAAAGATTAAACTTGCCTACAAGTGTTATTTTGACTGTAAGTTAGGAGACCAACAGAGGGACTGGGCACCACATATTTGCTGTGCACAGTGCAATGCAATGTTAATAGCTTGGATGAATGGTAAAAGAAAAGCTATGCCGTTCTCAGTCCCCATGGTTTGGCGTGAGCCGAAAAATCACTTCAATGATTGTTATTTTTGTTTGACAAAGATTGCTGGTTTCACAAAGAAAACAAATCAAAGATCACGTACTCAAACTGCGAATCAGCAATGAAACCAGTACCACATGATGAAACAAATCCACCACCAGTTCCACCAGCAACGATAACAGACAGCAGTTCATCTGAAGATTCTGCTAGTGATATAGAAACAGGGAAAGATGGCATATATGTTCCAGATGCAAATATTTCCCCACATTTGTTAAGTCAAGCGGAGTTAAATGACTTAGTGCGCGATTTGGAATTACCAAAAGAAAGGGCAGAGTTGCTTGGTTCAAGACTTCAAGAATTTAATCTTCTCCAACCAAACACCAAAGTTTCCCATTTCCGCCATCGCCATTTGCAGTTTTCATCATTTTACTTACAGGAAGAAAACGTTTGTTTCTGCCACGATATCAGTGGTCTGATGCAAGGGATTGGCTGTCGCTATGATCCAAAAGAATGGAGACTGTTCATTGACTCTAGTAAAGCTAGCCTTAAAGCTGTATTACTGCACAACGGCAATGAAAAACATTCAATACCTGTAGCACATGCCACTGGCCTTAATGAGACTTATGAATCGATGAAACTGCTGCTAAGACTCATCAAATATAAGGACCACACATGGAATATTTGTGGCGACCTTAAAGTTGTATCATTACTTCTTGGGTTACAGTTGGGCTACACAAAGCATATGTGCTTTTTGTGTCTATGGAACAGCAGAGATGACAAGAACCACTACAAAAAACATGATTGGCCATCTAGAACTGAACATGTTGTTGGTAAATACAATGTGAAACACCCAGCACTTATTGACCCTCAGAAAGTACATCTTCCACCACTTCACATTAAACTTGGCCTTATGAAAAATTTCGTGAAGGGTATGGATCATCAAGGTAGTGGTTTCCAATATTTAAAGGATAAATTCAAAGGAATATTGACAGATGCTAAGCTAGAAGCTGGAGTTTTCACTGGACCACAGATCCGCAGTGTCATCCACGACTCATCGTTTCCATCTAACCTAAATGAGAATGAACTAGGAGCATGGACATCTTTCGTTGAAGTTGTCAAAAATTTTCTTGGAAACCACAAAGCTGAAAACCACCGTAAACTCGTAGAAAACATGCTTAAATCTTATGAAATAATGGGATGCAGAATGTCTTTGAAAATTCATTTTTTACATTCTCATCTTGACTTCTTCCCGGCCAACCTTGGGGCTGTAAGTGACGAGCATGGTGAGCGCTTCCACCAACAGATCTCAGTTATGGAAAACAGATACCAAGGTAATTTCAACCCAAATATGATGGGAGATTATTGTTGGTTCCTGCAGAAGGAGAGCTCGTCATCCTACAAGCGACAAAGGAAGAGGACACACCAAAGTTTCACTTAAGAACAGGAATTTGCCTTTCAGTAGTAACAACAAAATACTAACGCGCTTTGGGTGGATGGTTGGGCGCAGGGGTGGTAACTCCGCCAGCGGAATTCCGCTGTCTGTCTTAAGCCAGAATAAAGGAGGAAAGACATCCCTGTTCACTAATTATTTAAGTATGCTTAACATAAAACGTGGCACGGAAAAGTAGCTTAGACGGCTTTCGTAATAGAAGCGGGTGAGAAAAAAATGAAAAATAGGGGTTTTCGGTTACACAAAATCTGGACGTGATAGAGAAATTTTGATATCAGATCTGAAATCAGCATCAGCGCTTTAGTAGGAATCAGTAGTTCACGTGTCTGTAACAAAAAAAAAGTTGAAATTTGTTGCCTAGTGTTATCACACATTCTGTGTTTCGGGGCGCATCTTCGTATAACATAATCGGATCGTCTCTAAAAGAAAAAAGAAAAATATTACAGCAAGCTGCTCTTTATTATTATTATTATTATTATTATTATTATTATTTTCAGAGGATAAAGAGAGAGAGATAATTATTTTAAAATAAAATCTCCTAATGGTTTAAAAATGAAAATAGAAAAAATAAAAACTAATGTGTCATTCAAAAGAGCTTTTTATGTAAGAGGGATTAGTTAGTTACATGAGGTGCTGGGGCATACCCTTAAACAATAGGCTACTTTCGAATTACATAATACTTACATAATTGTAGGCGTCAGGCATGGGGACGAGGCCTGGCCTGAGGCCTCGAGGCAGAGGCCGAGGCCTTCAGAAATCCACGAGACCGAGGCCTGGGACACATATTTTTCAAAGGCCGAGGCATTTTTAGGGGAGGCCTCACGAGGTCTTAAGATTGTTAGGTTGAAGGTATTTGCACCCAGAGGTGTGATATTCGGATGCAAATAATGAATGCGGCATTTGCACTCTGGGTGCAGATACTCACTTCGAAATCTTTTACGAATAAGCTCCTCCATGCTTTGGGAAGGCTCAACAATCTAGCCTAGCCTAGGACTAAAGCTCTTCCAAAGGTAACCTACCGTATTCTCACACTAGCTTGTATCTTTTCTTTTTTTGAAATCAATAAGGAAAAGCAAGATTCTACTCAAAATTAATAAACAAGGACATAGCTCACTTCACTTACCTAATAAAAGGGAATTGTTAAGCATTAAGCACGTTTATCTACCACACACGGCCACCCCACAACACCGGTACGTTGTGAGTTTACACTTGCGGGTCACACAGTTAGACACAGTTGTCAGAACAAGATTTCCTAGGCAGCATACATTAACCCACGAACTGTTTATTTCTCAGTTCATGCAGTTCTTTTTGCTCATTTTAATATACCCGCAATATTTCAAGTATTTATAATAACCTGGTAACTTATGATGTGGAGATGATGAAGCAAAATATTTCAAGATTGTATTAACTCACTGAGTGTTGATCGTATAATTTCTGAATGGCTACAATTATCTACAGAGATACATTTTGAGATGTCTTATTCATTTTAATTTTTGCATTTTTATGTATCTTGACAATAAGAAATTGTGGTCTTAAAGTCTACCAAAGATCATTAATGTAATCGTAGCTCTTATTGTATGTGAAAGATGTTTCTGATGTACGGTAGGCCTATAGGTATGAAGTTTATATCATGTCATTACTATATAATTGTATATACGATAACAATATAATAACGATTATATTAAGAATATATTTTCACCTGATATTTCAACATGTTATATATGTAATTTGATTCAAGAGTATATTTGCACCTGATATTACCCATTATCAGACATTTTTAAAGTTATATGTATAATACTTTATATTATTAAAGTAAATGAAAAAGACCGAAAAAATTATTTGAAAACAATATGACAATTTACATCTGTTATAATGCTGATATTAGCAAAATTATTGTTTGCATCGATATTATATATTCATTTAAAATCATAGTATTTAGAAGTTTTTATATGTTACAATTTACGACGGGAGAAAAACAAAATTATCGACGCTAGTAGCTAGTTATCAGGATATCAGGTGGTATTCTTCTCTAGTTTGGCCTTTTTTATAGAAATAGATACAGTACAATAGTTTATACACATAAAAACACAAACACATTATATGAGCTTAGTTCAACTGATGATCAACTGATAGATTGCTTTCCCACACTAGTTTTGCTACATTGAGTGAATTGGGTTACTGCCGACTGACTGAATAATATTTATATACCCGTTGGTCACCTAACTGAATATTATTTATCAAAGACTGCCGCCTGACTAGTCACCTGTCTGAATAATATTTATCAAAGTATGCCGCAACATACGATCACCTGTCAGGTCATGGTCCTTACATGAAGAATATCCACCCCGAGCGCGCCCACCTGAAGAATCTCCACCCCAACGCTAGCGGGGGTTGAAAATTACAGAACAAAACAAATCAGAATTCCCTAAGGCCTCAAGAAAGTCACGAGGCCTTTCCACTTTTCACGTGGCCTCGAAGCCAAGGCCACTTTTGAAGTCCGAGGCAGTGGCTTGTAAAATATGCACGGGGTCTGCCTCGAGATCAAAGCCAGGCCTCAGCCCCATGTCTCGTAGCCGTCACTGCTCGAATCGTTTGTGTTTCTCGGGTGAGTGTTAGTCTCGGGCTGAGGGTCTTGTAATGCCAATTCCTGTAGAGACTGACTCGAAAATACACCGTCATTGTACACGCGCCCCATCAAATGAAAACACGCATCAGCTCTGTAAAATAATAACGTATACCTAGAGAATGTGTTATATACACATACATACATATACTATATACAGTATATAACTGAAATAAATGCATGAATCCCTGTTCTGAATAGATAGAAATAGCAGTACTCACATTGTATCACTGTAGAGATATACTGAAGGGGAAGCATATTCGGATAGGCATTTGTGTATGGAAGAATCGGCCCTTCAGATAAAACAATAAAAATATAAAATTGGGCACAATCACAATAAGGCACATAATCACAAAATCACAAAATCACAAAATCAGTAATCACAAAACACACTAACTCAAATTTTAATACAGAAAAATTAACTTCTATATATTTCACTCAGAAATATATAGATATTTAGAACAGAGAAAAGACGATGTAAAATTATTTACAACTTGATATTGGAGTGGTCGTCAGACTGCATTCTTGGTTATAAATTTGTACGCAACAGTTGAAATGCTTCACCGACACTAAAATGTTTCACATATGTCGTTGCTACTCTTTTTATAGGGCAGGGAGAAGACTCCCTCTAGAATGAGGCATGCTGAAGAAAAGATTTACCCCGCCGTGCACTTTCCGAATGCAGATCATTCATTGATTGAGCGAATTTTAGCTGGCGGTCGCACAACGAATTTAAGTGGGCGCCCCTTAAGTTTTGACCAAGCCGCGAGAGAGAGAGAGAGAGTTACAAGGAAAAGAAGTACATCAAGAGGCCTTACGGCCCATACCGAGGAGGTACCAATGGTAACGGGTGCCAGGGAAAATTTTCTACACCCTCAAATAGTGTGCAAGATTTGGTCTAACATTTTTTTGAAATGATCCACAGAGGAACTGTTCACAACTTCTGAAAGTAACCTGTTCCACGTGTCACAGATCTTATACGTAAAGTAATTCCCACACACAGTAGTCCTAAACCGTTTCAAATCCAACTTCCAACCATTGTTGCGAGTTGGGTTATCATTTAAACTAAACATGCTTCTAAAATCGACATCGTTGAACCCACGTAAGAACTTGAAAACCTCGATGAGTTGACCGCGCAGCCTCCGAGTTTCCAGCGAAAACAAGTTCAGGGCACGTAAGCGTCGATTGTACCACATATGCCTAACGGAAGGGATTAACTTTGTGGCCCTCGTCTGCACTTGCTCCAGCCTCTCAATATCTTTCCTGAGGGTGGGCGACCAGAATTGCACAGCATACTCTAGGTGCGGCCGAACCAGGGAATTGTACAGAGAAGGCACAATCTCATTGTTCCGAAACTGAAATTGCCTCCTGATATAACCCAACAGCCTCTGGACTTTCTTTTCCACCTCTACTCACTGTTTGGTAAACTTAAGGTCGCTGCTAATTAGCACACTCAAGTCCTTTTCCAAATCAGTCGCCTCGATATTACTCCCCAACATGGAGTAGTCCGACTTGGGGTTGGCGTAGCCAGTGTGCATCACCTTGCATTTACCCAAGTTAAACGGCATTTGCCATTTTTCGGACCACTCTCCTATCCTACGTAGGTTCGCACGCAGTTGCTCGATCGCTTCTGGCGTCCCAACATTGGCCCCAAGCTTGGTGTCATCAGCGAATTTGGCGATCCGACTGACGATGCCATCGTCGATATCATTTATGTAAATGATAAACAACAGTGGCCCCCTAACGGAACCCTGAGGAACCCCACTAGTGACCGAGGCCCACCCCGAACTAACCCCTTTAATTACAACCCTCTGCCGCCTATTCTTCAGCCAGTTTTCAATCCACTACCTACTTCCACACCGATACCCAGCGCGCGCACTTTGGTCATTAGCCGGCGGTGAGGTACCTTATCAAAGGCTTTCTGAAAGTCGAGATAAAGTATATCAATCGCCCTACTCTTATCATACTCACTCAACATGACGTGGAAAAACTCGAGCAAGTTGGTGAGACACGACCTATGCCGTCTAAACCCATGTTGGGAGTCCCCAAGCAGCTTGTAGGAATCCAAATGGTCAACGATCCTATCCGCTATTATCCCCTCTAATAATTTACCTACAACTGAAGTGAGACTAATGGGACGATAGTTCCCTGGACTTTCGTGATCCCCTTTCTTAAAGATAGGGGTCACGTTGGCTTCCCTCCAGTCACCAGGCACCTGGCCCGTCTCCAACGATTTGTTGAAGACTGTAGCCAGGTGGGGAGCCACCTGGTCGCGCACCTCCCGCAACACTCTGGGGAGAAACTGGTCTGGCCCAGGAGCCTTAAACGCGCTCAGTTTGTCTATTCTATCGGCAACGACTGTCGCGGTACATCGAACACTATCCAGGCCAGCACCTTCGTGCCTGACGCCTGGCTCGGGGATGACGCGGGTGTCCTCCCTGGTGAACACTCCCGCAAAGTACTCATTAAGCACATTAGCGATGTCCGCGTCGGAGGTCCGCAGAACGCCGCTTCGCCTTTCTACTATTAACATAACTGAAGAACTCCTTAGGGTTCCCCTTGCAGAGGCTTGCCACCCGTAGTTCTTCGTTACGTTTCGCTAGCCTAACCTTCGCCTTCACTTCCCTACACAGGCGGACATACGCTTCAGTGTTCTCATGGGAACGATTGGCCTTCGCCCTCCTATACGCTACTTTCCTATTTCGGATAGCCGAAGCGATGTCACGACTGAACCACTTAGGCTGCGTTGAAGCAGGGGTGACCGGTTTTGAGGGTATGGCAGCAGACTGCAGCACCATAAACTCGTCCCGGAATGCACTCCACACTCCCTCAACATCGCCGCCGACCTCTAACCCCATCTCACCTACGCTATCCCGGAGGCTAACAAAGTCCGCCCGCCGTAGATCGAGCTTACTGCCTCTCGAGTTACTACGCTTCACCCGAGGGACGCACACACGGAACCTAATCAGACCGTGATCACTCCCGCCCAACGATTCGTCAACGGTGAGGCCAGTGACGAGGTTGTCTTCGGTCGTGAATACTAAGTCTAGAACGCTTTCGCCTCGTGTAGGCTCATTGACCCACTGAGTGAGGAAGTTCTCATCAGCAAAGTCAACTAGCCTCCTCCCTTCAGCATCAGCAGTCCTGTCTTCCCACTTTATGCCGCGACAGTTGAAGTCTCCTAAAACTACACACACCCTATCCCCTAGCAGGCTACGGAGTTCGGTGTACAGGGCTGTATCCTCCTCGAGGAGGAGATGCGGAGGTCTGTACACCAAGATTAACCTATAGTTCGTCCCTCCCACGTTCAGATCGACGCCAAGCAGCTCCCGTTCCGACCGGAACTGGCAGTCAACCGGACTCAACGTGTCCCTCACGTATATTAGTACCCCCCCCCCTCCCCACGGGTGCGGTCTTTGCGAAACATTCTATACCCGGGAATTTCGAACTCCCCAACGTAGTCCCTACGATCAGTATGAATCCAGGACTCGGTGATAGCAACGATATCCTGGTATTCTGATGCTAAGAGCGCCCGTAGCTCGCAAAACTTATTCCTAATCGACCTAGCATTAAAAAGCATTGCACGGAGGGAGCCTTCCCTATTCTGACCGCCCCCTAGCACGACCCGTTTCCCGAACAGCCAGGGCTGTCGGGAGTTGAAGAGCCCCTCACCAACGAGGGGGCAACTTCCGCAGGAGCCTGAGCCCCCTCCAACGTGGAAGGAGGGTCACCCACCTGTACCTGGACGCACCCTTCAGTTGAAGGTACGTCCGCCACCGGCTCAACATCATCTCTCCCCGGTGGGGGCCCGTCATCTCTCCCCGGGCTCGACCTCACCATTCTGTATAGGTGCCGGTCGAGCAGCGCGCCTAGCACACCTTTACCCTTGTCATTGAGGTGGACACCATCCCTCTGGTAAAGGTCCCACCTACCCGAAAATGCGTCGAAGGGGTCAATAAACCTCACGCCATGCCAATAACCTTACTGAGCGCGTGAACACTGCCATTCATCCGCGGTAAAATACCCATCAACATTCCCCTGTCTGTCTTCAGTTTTAGATCATCCGCAAGAGACATGATCTCGGTGATGATCCCTTCTGTAAGACCTACCCTACCGCCTTTGAGGAACAGGTCGTTGCCACCAGCGTGGACAACGATCGCAGTCCTCCGACTAGCCACGCGCAGCTTCTCTACCTCCTTCCTTAAGTGCGCCGTTCCCCGCCCAGGTAAGCACCTTACCTTCCTCCCGTCCCGGTTTGCAGAAGCAAAGTACTTCTCCTGGCCCCTGATCTGCGAGTCCCCAATCAAAACGGTGTCTTCCTCCTTCGAGCACAGGAGACTAAAGCGGTTGGAGGTCCTGACAGGGGCAACTGGGGTCTCAGGCTTCGGCTTCGCAGCCTTCTTGCCCGAGACCTTTCGATACCCGTCGCCACCCATAGACGCACTTACACCACCCGACCCACCCCGACCGGCAGCTACATCCTTCGGTTTCTTTGGGCCATCAGTAGGCCCCTTCCCACCCTTTTTCTTTATCGGCCCCTTCCCACCTTCTCTATCGCCCCTTCTTTGCCCTCCACCTTGCGCCGCGGTTCCGTGCATTCCACGTGGGTCGCTGGCGATTCCTGACACTGATTTTGTACCCTGGCCCCCGGTTGCACCTCTACCCTTTCTCCGCGGTCCCGAGCTCTGTCCAGTCCATCGCTGGACCGCCTTTCCATGGCAGCTATCCTATCAATGAGCTCCGGGGTGGAGGGCGCAGCCGCGTCAGTGACCGCCGCACCTCCAACAGCCGGTCTGGACGACTCGAGCCGCCGGACCTCTCCTCTAGCTTCTCGTAAAACCGCATGAGTTCGCAAAAGCGGCACATGCTGGAGTGGTTGATCTTCTCGAAGCAGGCTTCTTTGAAGTTCGTCACCCACTGGTTTACTTCACACCCGCACATTCAGCCTTCAGTTTCTGCGGTCCAGTCATTGTAACTTTTTTTTTTTCGAACTCTGAATACACTGAATAAGATAAAGCGTTCTAGCAATGAAAACTATCAAAAACGTTCTGACCAGTATAAAAGAGGAGAGGGAAGGAAGTGTGAATACGATAATTCAGCAACTGGGATACTCAAAAGTGTGTTCACGGTTTGTTCCTCGCGACCTGACTGAAGATCACAAAGCCCAAAGAAAAGAAATTGCTTCCGAGTCGTTGGTTCGATATGAGACAGAAGGGGATGACTTCCTTTCACGAACTGTGACTGAGGATGAGACTTGGGTACACCACTTTGAACCTGAAACAGAACGCCAATCCATGGAGTGGCATCATAGACTCCCTACGCAAAAAAAAGTTCAAAATGGGTCCCTCTGCAGGAAAGGCTATGGCCACCATCTTCTGGGACATGAAAGGGGTGATTCTGGTGGACATTATGAAGAAAGGACAAACAATCAACTCGGAGGCATATATTGCTACCCTATAGAGACTCCAAAGACGTAGCCCGGATCTGGCACCTTCAGACTTCCATTTGTTTTGGCCAATGAAGGCTGCTATTCTTAGAAGAAAGTTTCAGAGTGAAGATGAAGTTGTTGAGGAGGTTAAGAGGTGGTTCCAGCGGAACCCAGCGGACTTTTATCAGCAATGAATAAAGGCCCCTTGTTTCGAGGTGGAGGAAAGCCGTAGAAAGGGATGGAGACTATGTTAAAAAATAAAAACTTGTAAAAATGGTACGTAACTACTTGTGTACAAAATTTCTGGAACTTACAAGGAAACTTGGAAAGAAAAAAAAAGGTGGGGCAAAATATATTGAGTGGCCCTCGTACATATATATATATATATATATATATATATAATATATATATATATATATATATATATATATATACAAAGTGTCCCAAAAGTCAGTTTACCGAGGAAAATGTTTTCTCTTGATGATTATTCTATTCTATCTTCAGGACCTTAAAGACCATTTGTGAAGCATTCCAGCTCTTAAGCAATGACAAGGAACTATGTAAAGCAATTTGCCGGTCAACCGTTGACAGATACAAGATGTGCATTAGCGTGTTGCGTCATTGGGCAAAGTGTAACGTATCAAGAGGCACATTTTAGGTTTTGTACAATTGACCTCCCTAAATTCAAAAATGAAAACAAAATTTTTTTGTGACAAGTGCAACACCTCCTTTTTCGCATGTGAAAATCGTGAAAATTGCTAGTTACCCATAACTTTTGGACACTTGCTTTCCTAGGGTTTGAGCTATCATTTGACCCCTTACAATGTACTGCTTTTCAGGAAAAATAGAAAAATTTATTTTTGGAATAAACATATACACTGTAGGTAGGTAGGTAGGTAGGTAGGTAGACTAGATTGTTTTATTTAGTAAATGATACATTAAAATCTTGTTTAGTTTTGAATGACGGCATAAAGTCACGGGATTTAAGTACTGCTCTAATGTAACCATCTCTTGAATCCTTTCCATACACTGTCCCAGACGCTTCAGTTACCATCCAAACACAGCGTTCTACACCTTGGGAGTGACATGGTATCCGGACAACAAGGGGCTCTTCAGTGATCTTATCGAGTTGTTCGACAGAGAACTGCTTCGTGAGTGGTGGTTCCATTGTGCACTCCTCCAGTGGTGGAAGTAAATCTTTCAAATTCTGAGCACTTTGTTTGATCTTTGGTGGCCGAAATTCTCTGACTTGCTGTTGAGCAGGTTTGGGAGCTCGTCGAATGGTCTTGATTACATCGATGGTCAATTTCCGGTTTGCTTGATCTGCATCTGCAAGCATTGCCAGTAGAACATTTTCAGGGTGAGCCCAATATGCATTTCTTTGGATCACAGGCCATGTGACAGTCTTGCTAGCTGGTGGCAGTAATCATAGCAGCTTGATTTGCTCCAGGAAATGTTTTGGGCCATCTGTGCACCTTGGATGGCACTTGATGCTAAACCACATGGGTCCATAGTGGCACACGACAAACTGTGTGAGTGAATACAGTTCATGACTTGGCTGCGCCATCGCTACATATAGCCGACAAATTCTGCTGGCAGTTGTAACCCATCTTGCATGGGAGATTGGTCCAGGCTTCTCTCGTAGAAGATCTTCATTAATGACACCAGTCCTTATCGCTTTCATCATTCTGTAGAGGTAGGCTTGGTCACGGCTCAATTCAGTAAGGTCAACATCCGGGAGAGTGTGGCCATCAGCAATACATTGAATTCCTCTAGAGGAAAGTGGCAAACTTTCACATGTGGCCAAAGCTTTGCCAATTGGTCCTTTCCATTGAGTTGCAGATTCTGTTGGGCCGATGAGTTCCTTGCAGAAGTGGCGCAGTGGGAGTTCATTTAAATGCAGACTACAGATGAACCAGTGCAAAGGGCGACCCAGGCGGCAATCTAGCAGGTGTATTGCTCCACTTCTGTGCCCTGTGTTTGTGGCTGTGCTGTCGGCTCCCACTGCAATTATCTTGGCTGCAATACCCATTTCTTCAATCGCATTTTGAAGTCCATCCGCAATGACAGTCCAGTTCCTCGTTCCAGTGTCAGATGGCTTAGATAGAAGGTTCCAGGCTCTCCGACTAGCACATAGTGGTCCTCATCTTTCTTTGTGCTGTACCATTTGTTCCCCTTTTTCTCTTTGACAAGTGTCATGTCTTTCCGCCCATCAAAAAATAAAGCAGTGACTTCCACATCGTGGTAAGTTACTGCTTCCTTCAGATCCCTCCGTACCTTCTGCCGTGCTCTCCATACTTTGTGGTGGCCATTTACGTTTATCTGATCATCAAAACTAATGATGCCATAGTCAGCCAATGTTGCAGTGCTGATAGCTGCAGCAGCCCTGTTCGATACACCATACCGGTCAGCTTCCAAAGCAACAGTGGGAATCGGTGTGATGTTCCTGTCTTCCTGGGCACTATCACCCATCCACTCATCACCAACACTTTCACCACTGGAGTCTGCTTCTACTTGAGCTGATTCGACCACGTCTGCAGAGGATGCTACCTCTTGCCGTTCCGTTTTTCTTCTTGTCTTTCTTGCATCCGATCCTCTCTTGACTTCCTTCTCTCCATCATCTGAGTCACATTCGTATCCACCCGACTGATCTGCATGATCCGCGTGGTTCTCTGGTCGATCAGAAAGGCATGCTCTTGTCGTGGAACTTTTATTTCTTTTTCACAGTGGCATGCAGACAGATCATCGCATTGGCAGACAGCTATGTCAAACAATTGATTCAGGCTTTCCTCGAACTTCTTGGTTTTTGTGGCCTGCTTGCCTTGCTTCGATGCCTGTGAGCCTTTTTCCATCAATCGGAGCAGCTTGGTCTTCACATTCTTGATTGGCTGTGATGGAATGTTAGCACGATTCCAAAGGTCAATGAGTGTTTGGCATACTTCCAGAAGAATCTCCCTGTTGCTGGTGTACTTGTTCTCCTTCAAGAAGAGGAAATGCCTTGCAACTTGTATACGGGTTGGAAGTTCAGACAGAGGAAGCTCTGATAGTGGAGAACCAAAGACAATGTGGCTGGCAGATCCCCGTGTTCTTTGCGTGCTCATTGTACCAGCAAAACTCAACAAATATCACACAGGAACACTGAAACAAAAACACAAACGTATAAATAAAAAATATTATGATTATGAGTGGGAATGCACGGTCTGTGTGTATCATGATTATGAGTATATATATATAAGGCTTGGTTTATTGGTAAAAATAAGTTTACCAATATATATATAAATATACTGCACACACATATGTATTATGTACATAAATATCCATAGGTATATATATACCCTAAGACCAGTGGTGGGCACCGTTAACCAAAAAGTTAACTGCGATAACGATAATCCGTTAACCCCAATTTTTAACTCCGATAACGATAATCCGATAATTTTACTACAAAGTTAACGGAAGTTAACGATAATCCGTTAACGATAACTATTTCTTTACTAACATTTAAAAAAATCAAGGAAAAAAGCTTTAAAACCCATAGAAAATGTTTATTTATGCAAAATCCAACAATAAATAGGTATTTAACTGTATTTTTATCAAGTTTTGCAACTTTTTTGCTTAATAACTTTTTTTTTTATTTTAATAAAAAATGTACTGATTACATGTTTTGAAACCCTTGTAACCACTAACCATTAACTAAATTTTAATTTACCAGAGAATTATTATGGCGGGAACTGAAAGGTAAAATTAAATTTTAGGCACATTTATTAAAGACTGACACAATGTGCTGGTTGCCCTTCAGAAAGACCAACTTCTCAAAGTTAGGCCCAACTGCCAGTCTTGACCTCTTGGGCCTCAGGATGTCCTTGCCGAGAGAGAAGAGCCGTTCCACTGCGGCAGAGGACGGAATTGGCAGACTGAAGTTATGGCGGTTTGAATTCATTCGCGGAGCGGTGATCTTCCGTGAATGACTCCTCGCAGTTAACGTGTTAACGGACTTTAACAGACTAAATATCTAGTTATCGGAAGTTAACTGGTCCGATAACGATAAATGGAAATTAAATTCCGTTAATAGTCCATTAAAAAAGGTTAACTTCGTTAATTAACTGCTATCGGATTAACGCTTTAGTGCCCAACACTGCCTAAGACATATAACAAACTTATAAACAATGTAAAACACAACAAAACAAAGAAATGTGTATATATATCACAAAACGCACCTTTCGTTAGTACCTTGAGGTTTTTGAACACCCCATCCACAGAAAAAACATTTGTTTCTCTCAAGCGAGCTAGCGTAGAACTAAGAAATTCCAGGGGATGACTCATTGAGAATAATTAGAAAGCTGCCAGAAGTACCATGTCAGTCAGTGTTGCCAACTGTAATTAACAAGAATTTTGTATTTTTTACATGCGAAAAAGGAGGTGTTTTGCTTGTTGCAGAAATTTTTTATTTCTTTTCTGAAATCAGTAAGGTTGATTGTACAAAACCTGAAATGTGCCTCCAGATCGCTCGTGACGCTACACGCTAATGTGCATCGAACAACATGGACGACATTTTGAACAGTTATTGTAACCAGAACTATTCTCATGTTTTGTAAATATGTTTCAGAAATTTTTGTTCTTTGTTTTCTTGTTTTGTAAATATATTTATGAAACAAGTTTTTTCTTTGTAGTAAACTCACCTTGAGAACAATTTTTCTTCGGTAAACTGACTTTTGGGACACCCGGTATATATATATATATATATATATATATATATATATATATATATATACACACACACATATATATATATATATATATATATATATATATATATATATACACACACACAGTATATATATGTGTATATATACACACACACACACACAGTATATATGTATAATGTATATACATATATATATATGTTATGCGCCTCTGTGGTGTAGTGGTTAGCGTCGCTGACTACGAATCCATCGGCCCCGGGTTCGAGACCCGCTGACGGCAGCCGGCGCCCAGCAAAACCCAGCTGTTCATCCTTCCACACAATAAAGAAAGTGGTTGGTAGATAAATGGGTAACCTAGGTGGCCTAGTGGTTAAGACGCTGGGCTGCTGGTGGGCCGTGGTTCGGATTCCACGTTAAATTGTAGGTCTAAGGTGGAGTGAAAAGCTTGACCTTGGTCAGAATGAACAATTCGGGCGGAAGCTAACCAAAGGTTCATAATTAAAATTAATTAATTAAATTATAGCTACACAGAGAATATATATATATATATATATATATATATATATATATATATATATATACGTTAAATAAATCCTTTGTGTATTATTTTTGTTTTGGCGTCTAATGTATATGCAATTCTCCTCTACTGGTTGTGATATTTTCGATGTAAATATATATAAATAATGTATGTATTATCTCTGTTTTGCACCTAATGTATATACATATTTTGTATTTCGATATATATTAAATAGACAGAACGATGTAGTTGTGTTTTATTTCTCCATTACACCATATAAACAAATATTAATGGAAACAGTGTGTGTGTGTGTGTGTGTGTGTGTGTGTGTGTGTGTGTGTGTGTTTGATCAGCTTTGATGCTTTAATGACGTGACGAGTCTCAAACTCCGCTTTATTTGTAATTATCAGTTTGTATGTTTCGTGACTACATTAAGTATATATATTCCTTATCCCCGTCTGTGTGAACAGAGAAAAGCCTGAGCCCTATTCAAAAGCATCTTGAAGGATCAGGGTTCGCTAGATATCTTTGTCGAGTTATTATTTATTGTTAAATATATATATATATAGGCCCCAAGAATATAACTTAGCTTCCCTCACCAACTATCTGCAAAGCTATATTATTGGGGCCTCTTTGCGAGTGACCCGTTGCACACGTCGGGCTAACATCATGAAAAAGAAAAACTACAGTGTTTGTCATTTACCATTACTTATTCGGACTATAGTAGATTTCATTTTCTCATAAGACTTCCTTGTTCCATACACGGTCTGTGTGTATCCTGAAAGAGCCTCATGGGACCATTCTGAGTTCAATCCCATCATGAAACGGGCATGTTATGTGCCTTGAAAAGTGGACGCTCAATTTTGCCAGTTGAGGTTTAAGTTTTGGTTTTTTGCTAAAAATACGATAGTTATCTCTTTTTCTTTGATGTATTCAATCTGACGCGAATGCAACGAGTCTTTTGCTTATATTGAGGTTCTGGATATAGAAGGCTAGGTGTAACTGTAACCCCTAGATCCTGTCCCAAAGCTGGATCCTATCTGCTTTGTAGATAGCTAGTGAGGGAAGCTATATTTTTGGGGCCTCTTTGCGAGTGACCCGTTGCCCACGTCGTGCTAACATCATGAAAAAGAAAAACTATGGTGTTTGTTATACATTTCATATAAAAAAGTTCTTACTTTTTCTATATACACCCACATACTGTATATACATTTCATATACTTTTGTGGGCCTGAGCTGCCAGGTTAGGTTACCCTCTCCCCCTTGAAGATCACATATATACACATACAGTTCATATACCTCATTAACCTCGTTCCTGTTCCGTGCGTTGGTCTCTCTTCACACAAAGGTCAAGCTGGTGGCCCCGCCTCTAGGTCTGGCTTGGTGGAAGAGCGAGTTGCTTTCTTGCGCTCTCCACCGTACATAGCCAGGCACACCCGGCTCATCTCGTACCGTCCTGAGCCAGGCATCTAGTCTTCTCTTGAAATTTCAACTTTGACCCCTGTAACGTTTCTGAGGTCCTTTGGAAGCTGGTTAAAAAGTCTTGGCCCCTGACAACCAAGCTATTTTCCTTGTGTTGAGGAGGTCCCTTGTTGGCCTTTAATTTGAGAACACTACACATTCTGCCTTTCCTATTTTCCTGTCTTTGCGTTTCTTCTAGTTTATTAGTTTCTTCCTTTTTATGGGGACCTCAAAACTGAGCAGTATTCAAGTTTTGGTATAATCAGTGTTTTAGCATGGGAATCATTAATGTCCTGTCCCTTCTTTTGAGAGTTCTTAGTACATGTCGCGCGACTGATTTTGCTCTATTTATGGCTATCTCATTTTGTGTTTCGAATTTCGCATCATCGATCATTATTACCCCCAGATCGATCGCTTTCGTGCTTCTCTGAATTTCCTGTCTATCTGGAGCATAATATGCAGTCTGTTTAAGTTCCTCTTTTCTCCCAATCTCAAGAGCTGAAATTTCTCGGTGTTAAATGTCATGTTGTTGTCTTCTGACCATTTGTATATTTTGTTCGTGTCCGTCTGCAAGGCCTCCACTTCATTTATATCGCTGATCTTTGTATCGTCTGCAAAGGATGTTACTATACTGTTGCTGTTTACCGCGCTGTTTATGTCTGTTAGCATGATAATGAACAGGAGTGCATCTAGGATATTGTTGTCGTGTTCTGTTAGTTGTGATAGGCATGATCTACCTGATCGGAATCCGTGCTGATTTTCGTTGAATCTCTCCAGTGTCTCCAAGAAATCATAAATTTTCTCTCTCTCTCTCTCTCTCTCTCTCTCTCTCTCTCTCTCTCTCTCTCTCTCTATATATATATATATATATATATATATATATATATCACACCTTTGGTTAGCTTTCGCCAGAATTTAACGTGGAATCCGAACCTCGCCCCAACAGCAGCGCAGCGTCTTAACTACTAGGCGACCCAGGGTACCCAATTACATTGGGCCACAAGGAATACTAGCTCTCACAAATATCAGCACATATTCATACCAACACTGCATTATTCCTGACATATGGAAACAAGGTAAAATTATTACACTACTCAAACCAAACAAAAATCCAACAGAACCAGCTTCCTATAGACCCATTACTTTACTATGCACACCTTCCAAAGTAACAGAAAGACTAATCTTACAAATCACCAACCCACACATTCCACTATCGCCTACTCAACATGGATTCAGACCTCACCACTCAACCACGACATTACTCACTAACCTCACGCAGCACATCATGGATGGCATCAACTCCAGACGACCAGCTCAACGTACACTACTAGCAACAATAGACATTAGTAAAGCATTTGATGCTATCCCACGCTTCCCTCTCATAAACAAAATACTCAACACAAACCTGCACAATAACACCAAAAGGTGGCTGAGCAACTATCTTTCAGGAAGATACTCATATGTCACATTTAATGGCAAGTCATCCAAAAACAAGATTTTTCCGAACGGGGTTCCCTCAAGGCTCTGTTCTCTCACCAACACTCTTCAACTTATACATGCATGACATTCCAACACCCATAGATAACAAGCTTACATTATCATCATATGCAGATGACATCACTCTAACATCCACCCACAACAACATCGACACCGCTACAAATAACCTACAAACATACATAAACAGTATACAAGACTGGCTCACACACAATAGACTCAAAGTAGCGCCCACAAAATCAACCATCACCTTGCTTACAAGCAACACAAAAGAACACCAGGTAATTCCACAGCTTAATTAAACAACATCAACATTCCACACACTCACAGGACCAAAATACTTGGGGTCACATACAACACATCATTATCTTTTGCAAACCACATTCAGGATATTAAAAACAAATGTACGTCAAGACTTAACACGCTTAGGGTACTAACAGGCACAAACTTTGGACACCAGCAGGAAACAACATCACTCATATACAAACAATATATTCGCTCACTTATGGACTATGCTAGCCCATGCTGGGCACCCATTATCTCAAACACACACATAAACCTTACAGACAACACAAAACAACGCACTTCGTATCATTACAGGATGCACTCAAACAACACCAATAGAACACCTGCACACAGAAACAAAAATACTGAAAGTTAGGGAACATTTAGACATGAGGGGAACACAATTCATGGCAGCAGCGACAACTAACCCACAACACCCTTGCCACTACATGTACAATCACGCACCGACACCTCGCACCATTAAGGTAACACCAGAGAGACATTATAACCAAATACTCCATTCCATACCACGCCCCACAGACATCACACAGTACAGAAAACATATACACACACACCTAACCCACAAGCACTGACACGACTCGGTCCGAATGCGGTCCTAGGTGCGAAGCCGCCACCCATTAACAGGTCAGAGATCAGCCTGAGCAGATCGGATCGAGTTAACTTAACACGATTCCGATGTGGACATCACCCCAACTTACTAACATATAAACACAGACTAGACAACTCCATAGACGACACCTGCCACCTGTGCCACGACACACCACAAACAATTGAACACATTATGACAGACTGTACCGCTCTAGCACAACAACGAACACAACACAACATCACTAGTGCGCTGAACCTCTGGTCCACTCCGAAGAAGGCGATCGGTTACCTGCGTGCCGCCGGCTTGCTCGATCAGGGTGGGCTGATCGGCTAAACAACAACAACAACCCATTTATCTACCAACCACTTTATTGTGTGGAAGGATGAAAAACTGGGTTTTGTTGCGCGGCGGCTGCCGTCACTGGGTCTCGAACCCGGGGCCGATGGATTCGTAGTCAGCGACGCTAACCACTACACCACCGAGGCGCATATATATATTTGGGGGTTAAAAGCAGTCTCATCTTGTTGCATACAATGTTGCAAATGTTGCAAATTGCAATGTTGCATGCAATTGCATTGCACTCGACATTTTTGCAGGTATACTACTAATATAAACACAAAACATTAATACAATCGGTCAAATAAAAATTGGGAATTCTACTCTTGCAACGGTGAATGAGGTTAAAGTACTTGGCATTAATTTAGACGAAAAACTAAAATTTAAAAGTCATGTACAACATATCAAATTCAAACTATCAAGATTTCTCTTCATATTACTTAACTAAAAGAGGTCCTTCCTCAGAAAGCACTCCTTATCCTACATATATTATTTCTTCATCCATCCACATTTATTAAATTGCATTACAGCATGTGGTAGTTCAAGAAATATACAAAACATCATTTTGAATTAATTCATAAAAAATGTCTGCGAATTCTCTCGAATAATGACAACAGACAAAGTTACACTTCCCCAATGTTTAAAAACCTAAATATTTTAAAACTAAATGACTTATAAAAATTCAATGTTGCTGTCAATATGTCCAAACTTATGAATAAAATCAACATACAGTACATCGCCCATTTAAAGAGTAGTCACCTCCCATCAAATACACCATCGTTATAACACCAGATTGCCCACTGATTTTATACACAAACCAGACAATACAATAGAAACTGCGGGAAATGTACTCTTGGTTTGAGAATGCTTGAAATTTTGTTCCAGTGTCATGTTTACTTTTGGTTATTCTTGTACAGTCAAAAGCTGTTATTTCTCTCAGGAAATTTAATTTGTTAGTATATCTGTAAGATCTATGGTCAACTTTTATGGTTTCCTTTGCAGAGAAATGGGAGATTAGTATGGTGTACGTAGGCAAGTGATCTGTGATATTTAATATAATTATACCCGAGATGCATTCAAGCGGGGACCGCACCCACATCTAGCAGAGTCGAATTTCTAATGTCATTGTGAAGTCTACTGTAGTTGGCTTTGTAATAGCTAATTTAAAACCACTTGCAATCATGATGTTGTGAAGGAAGCTTGCGTTGTTATTTGAATGTTCTTTTAGTTGGAAGTTAGAATTCTACCTATATTTGCAACAAACGTTGGTACGTTACCAGTTCGTGATAGGTACATGGTAAAAACTGAATACTGGGTGTTATGAATAAACATTTCAATTACAAGTGTTTCTGAGATATTGTTTATGCTTGTCAGTTCTTCGATACTTTTACTCTTGTAGTTTGAATCTACAAATATACTTACACCTCACTCCTTATTGTTAGCCCTAAATACATAGTAGCTTGTGTACACTAGAATGTTAAAAAAGATCTTACTGTTTTCATTTGAGCCCAGTAAAGCCTAAAGTTAAGGGCCAAATTAAATAAATAAATAGTCGAGCTTATTCATGTCATTGTAAGTTGAAACGAATGTATTTATTTTATTATTAATAAAGGTTATTCAGTTCAATTCAATTCACTTAATCAGGTTTCAGTTAAATGTAATAATTTTATGGAAGCTGTCAATTCGTCGAAGTGGCTTGAGTGACTGCGAATGTTCAAATTTAGGAAACACAGATTTCCATTGTTGTAGTTCTTGTTTAAGAAATTGTCTACTGAGATGTAGTCGGAGTTGACGATGTTTTGAGATTAACTAATTTCATGTACAGTATTGAAGGTGTTTACAGCGTTGATCATGATGTGAAAATTAGGGTAATACGCTAAGAAAATAACAGTTTAGAAAAGAGAAAAACGTAAAAAAAAATATACAGCACAAATATATATATATATATATATATATATATATATATATATATATATCAACGTAAAGAACGACGCTTGTATAGGAGAACATTCCGCGCAAGATGAGGAGGGAGAACGAACAAATGAAAAAATGAGGTAACCACCCGGGAATCGAACCCGGGATCTTCCGATTGCTGATCAGATATGATAACCACTACACCATGGTCCTCACTCGATAAGAAGTCGTAATTCTCCTACATACGCGCAGAAACCAATGCCCCGAGAGGGGTACCTCCCGCATGCCGCACCTATATATACATTTCAACTGCAAAGAACACGCAGTATAATTAACGTAAAGAACGATGCTTGTATAGGAGAACATTCCGCGCAAGATGAGGAGGGAGAACGACAAATGAAAAAATGAGGTTTCTGCGCGTATGTAGGAGAATTACGACTTCTGATCGAGTGAGGACCATGGTGTAGTGGTTATCATATCTGACTGGCAATCGGAAGATCCCGGGTTCGCTTCCCGGGTGGTTACCTCATTTTTTCATTTGTTCGTTCTCCCTCCTCATCTTGCGCGGAATGTTCTCCTATACAAGCGTCGTTCTTTACGTTAATTATACTGCGTGTTCTTTGCAGTTGAAATGTATATATAGGTGCGGCATGCGGGAGGTGCCCCTCTCGGGGCATTGGTTTCTGCGCGTATGTAGGAGAATTACGACTTCTGATCGAGTGAGGACCATGGTGTAGTGGTTATCATATCTGACCGGCAATCGGAAGATCCCGGGTTCGATTCCCGGGTGGTTACCTCATTTTTTCATTTGTTCGTTCTCCCTCCTCATCTTGCGCGGAATGTTCTCCTATACAAGCGTCGTTCTTTACGTTAATTATACTGCGTGTTCTTTGCAGTTGAAATGTGTATATATATATATATATATATATATATATATATATATATATAATAAGATAAAATAAAATAAAAACGGTTGCAGTTAAAGCAAGAACGAAGAACCTGATACGATATATGCATCCACGGTAAGACTGTAGAGTTGAAAGTTATAAAATTATAAAATTATTAAAACTTAAAGTTAAAAATTAAATTAAAAATTAAAATTTATATCATTATAAAATCTTAAAAGTAACTATTATAGAATGTGAAGAACTAAGAGAATAGCAAAATTATAAGATAATACAAAGGATTATAAAATTTTAAGGTAAGTGACATAAAAATACGGTCATGGTTGCTTTTCATTTTTTCTATTTTCTATTAATGTTGAATCTGCTTTTCATATCTCAAAATCGATCTAGTACATAGGAGCAGAGGATGAGAAATTGTTGGATACACAGACCTGATCTACGTAGTGTAGAGAATATATACAACGGAATATAACCCTCAAAACAAATGCGCACAGATTGGGACTATTGTTTTTTTAAAAATGATCTTCATTAGTCAACACCTCCCCTTTTTAAATGGATGTGAAAGGAGGTGATATGGCCAAAATTCCAACAAAATACTTCTGAAAACTGAAGATCATGAGGGAGTGTCGATAAGAGTTTACAATAATCATTAAAACAATGATTCCACTTACAATTTACATATTGAAGAAAAATAACCACTGTTACAAATAATATTAGAATATGTAAATTTCTTACTTATGAAGTGCTTTATTTTAATTTTTTAATAACGGTGAAGATAATATTTTTGGTTTTATTGGAAAGAATCCGACCAGATAAAAGAATTAAGCAACACTGCTTTTCACTTCACTTAACCAATTGAAGGTTGCTGTGGAATCTATACATCTCTTTCGTTCCTGATGAATGTGGCTGAAACTTATGACTCATGATAGAAATCAAATTACTTTGGTAGAGGGAAAAGTACAATTAAATTTTAGGCTTGTATCTCGTGTTATGGCATTCCAGGATTCGAACTGATATCATCCGCTCATATCTGTTAGATTCCCATGTAAAGCACTTGACGTCCGCTTAATCTAAGATACGCTTGCAGCGGGAGACAAAGAAATTATTAATTGCATCTTTATTAACCTTGTTAGTCTTAGCTCAAAATATGTAGGTTGATCAGCTATGATCTCATTATAAAAATTTTATAGGTGAACAAGAACGCACCATCTTTTGAATGATTAAGGAATAAAATGTTATAAGGCATTTTGCTAATCTATACTTGAAACTTTTCTGGTAAATTACACCTTTCGACAAAATAAATGCATACATGTCATGTTATAGATATAATAAGATATATAGTAATATCCAAGGAGCTTATAAAAAGACTGGAGGCTCAATCTATAACACAGACCAGTGGTTCTTAACCCCTGGTTCGTGACCCAAAATTGGTCGACAAGCCATTTTGATTGGGTCATTAAATTGTCATTTATCATTTATTTATGTTATCCCACATCATTCTACCATTAATTATTTATTTTATTATCTATTACAAGTGAACTGTTTGAAGGCATCGGTCGCCGATTTAGCCGCGCGACCAGAATTTGGGTCGCAGCCTAAAGTGTTTAAGAACCACTGGCATAGACTGAAGCCACTGTGTTTGGCTCGCCGTCATCTTGATGCTGCAGTACCGCTGCGCGTGTCATTTGGTGAGGAGTGTCGCTTGTTCTTATTCTAGAAGAATAAAACATGTATGCTAGTTTGTTTGTCGGTATCGACCACGAAAACAAATAATCAAACAAAATCCTTCTACATTAAGAACGTATGACAAAATGAAGTTATGCATCGGATATTCGTAAGAGAATGAAAATAAGGAGGATGAATTGCTAAATTCATACAACAATAAAACAAACATCAGTTAATCAGCATAAACATTAAATAAAAATGCATTGGAATTAATTATTTTAATTAAGCATACATGGGCGTTGTTTAAAAATATTCATATATTAGACTTTAGTTAACCTTTAAACGTTTTCTTTGCTTTGACGACATAAGGAGTAGGGCTGGGCATCCGGGATCCCAGAAGTAAAGTAGACAGCTCATTTCTCGGGAAAACTGTCATCGATCCCGGGATTTCCCGGTATTCTATTTTCAGGGTAGACTTGATTTCCTTCTTTCTGATCATAGACCATTAGAAATATTAATTAACTTTACCAATTTATGCGCAAAACAACTTAACAAGAACTCAATAGATAAGAATAATCGCGTCGATTGGTCTAATGTTAATATGCAACAGAGAATAGAATACAAAGACAGAACAGGTCACCTCTTTAATAATTTAGAAATTTTGCATCTTGCCTGTAGTAATCCTTGCTCAAATGATTCTCACTGTAAACTCATAGATAGGTATTATAGTAAGATAGTATCCCTGCTAAGAGAAGCAGGAAGCCCCCTGATTAAATCTTACAACTATGATACTAAGATTATTCCTGGATGGAATGATTTTATTGCCCCCCTGAAGAGGGAATCGAAAGACGCCTATGATTTGTAGTGCTTTCATGGTAGACCCAGGTTAGGAGTAGTATACATGAATGTGTGTAGAAGTAGAGGTCAGTATAAGGCGGCCATAAGGCGATGTAAACAGGAAGAAGAGTCTATTCGAGCATCAAAAGCTTGTGAAGCTCGCATAAATAACGATGATAAATTTTGGAAATTTGTTAAGAATCAAACGGGTGTCAAAAATGTCCCCCCGACAATCGATGGGGTGTCGGAAGAGGATGAAATTGCAAAGCTGTGAAAAAACCACTACTCTAACATTCTTAACAGTGTGAGTAGGGATAATCTTAAGATAGATTGCAGCGAAATGATTCTGGGAGGGACAAGGGAAAATATTTTGATATCATTTTCTGAAGTAAAGAGGTTAATTAAAGAGTTAAAGACTGGTTCTGCGTCAGGGGTAGATGACTTATCGAATGAGTACTTAAACTATGCCAATGACTTAGTATGTCTGCATATATCATTGCTCCTATCAGCCATGTTTGCTCATAGTTAAATCCCTGCAGAGTTCATGAGGGTATATATCTTGCACCTGGTCAAAAATAAGTACGGAGACATTCTGTCCAGCAATAATTACAGGCATATTGCTGTCGCTTCCTGCTTCTCGAAACTACTAGAAAAACTCCTGTTATTCCGATTAAATGATTTCCTATGGACATCTAATCAGTTTGGTTTTAAAAGGTCCCACTCAACTGACCTGTGTATCTATGTACTTAAAGGAACAATATCTAAATACATCGACAGTAATTCAACTAGTTATATCTGTTTCCTAGACATAAGTAAGGCATATGATAGGGTGAACCACAATATTTTATTTAAAAAACTAGAAGACAGGAAGGTTCCCATGTATATATTAAATTTATTGAAATTTTGGTATTCCCACCAATCTTTTACCGTTAGGTGGGGCAGTGTACTATCCGAGTGTTTTGGCTCCTCTTGTGGGGTGAGACAAGGCTCCTTGCTCTCCCCTATGCTGTTTAATGTGTATATTGACGGATTAATTGCTTCAATTAATGAGGCAACAGTGGGATGTTGTATAGATAACACAAGGATAAATAACTTAGTTTATGCCGATGATATGGTGTTAATAAGTCCCTCTGTTAAAGGTCTGGATCGGCTATTGAAAGTCTGCGAAGTGTATTCCCAGAAACATGATATTCTTTTTAATGTTACAAAAACTAAGGTTATGCAATTTCATCCTAAAAGCTGTAAGCAGCCAGCTGATATTAGGTTTAAAATGAAAGGTGAAGTATTTGAGGAAGTACACGAGTTTAAGTATTTGGGTCAAACTATTACCAGCTCCTTGAGTGATGACTCGGATATAAGAAAACAATCTCGAAGCCTTTGTGCTAAAGCGAATATGACTATAAGGAACTTTCGGTTCTGTACAAGTGCAGCTAAAGACACTCTCTTTCGTACTTTTTGCAGTAATATATACGGACAGCAACTCTGGTTGAATTATAAAAAAGGTTCTGGCAGAGCCATAAATTTGCTGTACAACAGGTCTTTTAGACTCTTACATAAATTACCCCCGAGATGCTCAGCTTCGCAAATGTTTGCTACCCGCAATGTCCCGAGCTTCCCAGAGGTAACAAAACGTGCTCAGTAGAGTCTAATGCAAGGAATTAAAAAATCAACCAACCCGATTATCCAAGCTATCCATGAGTCCTGCCGTTTGTCCTCTAAGCCAGTGTTTCCCAACCAGGGGCCATATGGCTCCCTGGGGGCCATGGCACATTTGAAGGGGGCCACAGGAAAATGTTATTTTGTAAAATAGAGTTAAATCTGCATATTATCTACTGAAAATAATGCTTATGGGGGCCACGGGAAAAAATAAGGTTCCTAAGGGGGGCCATAAGCCAAAACCGGTTGGGAACCACTGCGAGTCTAAGCTATGGAATTCTTGGTACGAAAACATCTGTGTGTAGCTCCGCTTAACTTTGACATTACTGTATTATTTCTAATCAGTTGTATATATTTCTACCATTAGTATGTGAACTGTCATTGTATTAATAATATTTGTCATATGGACTATAGTGTGCCAATAAACCTTTTCATTTTCATGCAAAGGCTTTTCACAATTGAAGTTTTCGTTCATGTTTTTTTAAATTTTGAAAACCGTTTTCGCTTGAGTATGGGGTGAAATAATATAATTTTCTTCCTACTGAAAAGTGAAACCGAAAATTGATTGACAAATGGGTAACTATCTTATCGCTTTGAGTTCGTTCTTTCTAGAAACTCCTAGAATAGATTTTACTTCTATTTCAAAAATTTTTGTGATATATTTTATATTAAATTTCATTAGAATTTATAATTTTTATTCTTATTTATTATGTTAAACCTTTGAAACATACTAAAATTTATAACTAAATTTTTGCGTAAAAAGAAGCTCGTAGGATTATATAAATATTTAAACAATCCTATAATAGCATTTAAATGAACTTGTCCTAATTTTTCACTGCCTTCTAAATCAACATTGCAAACAACTGCCAAAGAGTTGTTTGCCAGGCTTTTCAGAAAAAGTGAGACGGACGTAGTGGCAGAAGGTACTGATGTAAATGAACCCCAACAGTTTTTTGATACACCACTAGAACTCGAAGTCTTTTCCTCTAACTCATCTCCAAATCAAAGGTCCTTGGAAGAAAAATTGGATGCAGTTGTGCAGAAAGAAATGGGAACCACAGAGCAACAAGATTTGCGCCTGAGATACGACGTAAAGAATATCATAAAAGAAATGAATGTGTATGAAGCCAGTGGTAATAGAACAGAAAATTTAAACCTCTTTATTTAATGTTCCGGCGACAATTTCTCCAACTTCAATAGAGTCGAAAAGAGCATTTTCTGCTGGAGGATTATTCCTCACAAAACTCCTAGCATCTTTAAATGATAATAGTATTGATCATTTGTGTTTCTTAAAGCATTATTTTAAGTCATAATCCAAATAAATAAATAATTTCAGTTTTATTAGTCTCTATAAAGTTTTTATCAAAACATGTTTTTGTTCAATAAAAGGAAATTTTCTGTTTAGTTATTTAATTTATTCCAGTACTTCAACCTTATTTAATTTTTTAATCCCGGGAATTGCAAGTTTTTGAATCTCGTTTCCCGGGATTAGGAAAAGAGCGGGAAATGCTCAGCTCTAATAGGGAGGCAGATACTATTATAAAGTTTTGACCGAATTTTCAAGATTCAAATATTACATTTACTTAATGTTTCCCAACAAATTCCAGTACAATTTTTTTATATATTGTTTATGCTCATTAACTGATGCTTATTTTATTCTTCTATGAATCTCTTCGTATATTTATAACTTCCTGAATTTATCAATCTATCCTGATTAATTTCATTCTTTCACTCTTTTATAAATAAACATTAGTACAATTAATGTAGTTCATCACTCATCACCTGTACATGTGCTGCGGGAGGCATCCGTGGCATGTATTGCCAACACCAAGATGGCGGCGGGAGTGTGCCAACTGGCTTTAAGCTGTAGCACTGTGCACGCTACGCATGCCGTCTCCAGTTATATAATCTCCTTGGTATTATCCCTTCTGAAATATTTTCTTACAGTAAACATCTCTTCAACAGGTGAAACCAACCGATGTGCTCGTGATGACGTTTCCCAAATTAGGAACTACGTGGATGCTAGAAATTGTATGGAATTTGATACATAATCCGAATTTAGATAATCCACAGTCAAAGGAATCAACAGATGATCTCGTTCCGGTTTTAGAGTACGTATAGTAACTTTACAGTATTTACTGTATATATACTCCTCAGAGGAGGAGATTGTAGACGCCAATCGACCAGGGAAGTACTCCGGGGGGAACGTTAGACAGAAGAGAGGGAGTACAAGAACTCGCGTTTCTCCTGTCACTGTTCTCCTTAGCTGATCTTTTTCCGTGTCTCACCTACCCTATGAGCAGTCATGCATGCTCTCAAATACACACTTCTCTCCCCATTCTTCACTACATATACATGCATCTTACACACTACATAATCTTTTCAAAATTAAAAAAAAAATGGCATCAACTTCTAAAGCTTCGGAGTCCTGTGGGGAGGGGACCATAAATGTCTCTACTTCTGGCTCCCCCCACTGCCAATACTTGCAGAACCGGACAGCGGGGCTGGATATGCTACCACCCATTCAAGATGTTCTTGACCTCTGCCTGATTCGCTTTTCATAAACTTCTACAACATTCGTGGTCTTTCTTCACATTTTAAATCTGTTAAACACCACCTCTTCTCCTCCAAACCTTTCCTTCTCTTTCTCACTGAAACTCACGTGTCTTGGACTATTGACGACAACCCCTTTTCTGTACCTTCTTACTTTCTCCATACTCAATTTCACTCCAAAGATGAACGCTGCGTACAGTGGAGTATATAGGTATAAGCAAAAGGAGGGGGGGGGGGAGCACATTTTGCCATAAGCTATTTGCAATTTAAAAAAATTTAATTTCAGACATCCGCGACATGCGAATGCCAAACTTTAACATCTGCACGGATGCGGATGTTCATGCATAAATTTGTCAGTTTGATATGATAGTTTAAATTCATACTTAATTTATCAATTGACTTTCGATTTTTGGTTAGTTATAAATATTAGATATTCGATAATATTAGATATTAGAAAATATTATTTTGTAGTTATAATTTTTTTACATACACTTTTTTTTGGACGAGTTTTCGCCATACAACTGTGTGTTACCACGATGCGGGACGGGGACCCAACTCATCTTGCATCCCACCAACCACACCCTTTGGAAAGTAATGTGCTTATGACATTGTTGTTATGTATTGTAGCATGAACAATTAATTATACAAATACACAACAGACATTGCCAGTTACATTAAAGATCAAATGAATACTGCACAAGTTTCAGTATTTGAACTGAATGAGGGGCAAATTGTGCTTCAAAAATAGCAATTTAGTAAATACTGTAGTACACATCCGCAACATCCGCGGATGTTTAATTTTATGAAGACGCGGATGCCGATGTTGATGAGGATGCTGAATGCGGATGCGGATGCGGATGCAGATGTGACATATATCGCTAATATATATATAATATAAACTTGTCTATAATGGACATGCGATTCTTACTCTGTATAGAAAGTTTAAACAACTGCATGGAATTTGCGGAATGTAGTGATATAATTCCTAAATTAGTATATGCAACTGCCTGTATAGTAGATATATCCCTGAATAATATGCACATGAAAGAGATAAGAGATCATTATGTCTTACTTATTCGTATATTACTCAAATTACATTGAGAGTCATTAGATCCTTTAAAAAGAACCAAAACTAGTTTAGTTTTAGTTGAAAAAAGAACTTAAAATAACATAAATCGCACTTAACCAAAATACAAATAAGAGACTGTTGGATAGCATCATAGCCTATGATGTGAAGTCAAGCAGTCGATTAAAATTTTAATATTTTGATATCGAATTAAAAAAAATTATACATAAAACCGTATTTTTATTTTGATGTGCAAAAAGGGGGTCCATGACCCCATGACCCCCCTATATACGCTAGTGGTTGCGTATATGTACGCAATGACCTAATTGTTCTCGTTTCATCGAACTCGAATCCATCGAATTCTGTATCCTCTGGCTGCAGCTTACAGGTCAATTTCAAACTAAATACATCTGCGCTGTCTACCTTTCTCCTAACTTTACTGATTATCCAAAATTCTTTGACTATCTCACTTCCAAGTGGAATACATCCTATTTCACTCTCCTTTTACTGAAATCTCTATTTTAGGAAATTTCAGTGTTTACCACCACCTTTCGCTTTCCTATCATTTCACTAACATCCGTGGTGAACCCGCTTACAACTTTTCTATCCTAAATAATCTAGAGCAGATTGTACAGCACCCAACTCGTATCCCCGATCGTCTTGGAGATAGGCCCAACATCTGGATTTATTTCTCACCTTTCTCCCTTCTTCCTACTCTGTGAAACTTTTTTCTCCATTGAGCTCCTCCGACCACAAACTTAAATCTGTTTCCTGTCCTATCATTCCAATGCGGCCTTTGGATCCTCCCAAGAGGAGGCTCCTTTGGCACTTTGGTGCAGCTGATTACTTACTTAGGCATTACTTCTGTGATTTCCCATGGAATTATTACTGCTTCCATGGCCGGGGCCCTACCAAGTGTGCTGAGCGCATCACGGATGTGATTCTCTCGAGCATGGAGGCGTACATTCCATATTCTGTCCCTAATACTAATGCAGAAAACCTTGGATTAACATTACTTGTTCTAATGCTATCCGCAACAGAGAAGAGTCTTTCAGAAGGTACCGTCGCCCTCCAACTCCTGACTCTTCATTTAGCTTATATTTCTGCCCGGAATCGTGCAAAATCTGTTCTTCGACTCGCCAAAAATTCATTCGTCTGACACAAATGTGAAAACCTATCCAATTCTAATTCTTCTCGTTCTTTCCGGCATCTAGCTAAGAACCTCTCCGACAACTTTACTTCCTCTTCTTTCCCTCCTCTTTTCCATTCTGACGGCTCAGTTTCCATCTCTTCTCCTGACAAAGCTAAACTCTTCGCTCAAACATTCGCCTGCACAATTCCGGTGCTGTTCCTCCATCTTCTCCCCCTGTGACTTTATTGGGTCTGAAATTAGAATCTCTTCCAAAGATGTTCTTCCTGCCCTATCTGGGCTCAACTCAAGGAAGGCGTACGGTCCTGATGGCGTTCCTCCTGTTGTTCTCAAAAACTGTGCTTCTGTGTTGACACCATGCCTAGTCAAACTCTTTCGCCTTTGTCTTTCATCTGGTACTTTTTCTTCCTGTTGGAAGTTCGCTTTCATTCATCCTTGTCCCAAAGAAGGGTGACCGCTCTCAACACTCCGACTATCATCCAATTGCTTTGATTTCTTGCCTTTCTAAAGTTTTTTAATCTATCCTTAATAGGAACATTCTTGAACACCTCTTTTCTCACAATCTTCTTTTGGATGGTGAACAGAGCTGGGCAGTATTTAAATACATTTGTATTTAAATACGTATTTAAATACATTTGTGTATTTAGAACTATTTATAAATACATTGTTTTTCATGTATTTAAATATAGTATTTAAATACTTTAATGAGTATTTAAATACAATGTATTTAAATACTCAAAATATAAAAATGTAAATACTTTTACTGGTTTAATACACGTTCTGTACTAGCACAGTACGACGCGTCGACAGTGTAGTACAGCATGGTTCATGTTTCAACAGTTTGGGAAAACATCCTCTCATAAAAAGACTGTTCCTCCGCTATAACACGACATTACCATCTTCGGCACCGGTAGAGCGAATATTCTCATTCGCGGAAATCACTTTGACTCCCAAAAGAAACTCTCTTTCATTAATGGTAATGAGGAGGGTTTGAGATTGGTTGAGTTTATGGACGATAACTTTTTACGACAGATAGTTACCGAACCAACGCGCGGTCACAATATTTTAGATTTGGTGATGACGAACGGCGAGAATATAGTCGAAGGTTTAGAAGTAGGCGAGAGTTTAGGATGTAGTGATCATCAAATTCTTAGGTTTAATTTATTGATAGAAAACACCCAGGATAGTAACGTAATAGAAGTCCCTGATTTTCGTAGGGCTAATTTTAATAGTTTTGCTGATAGGATGAGAGTAGTGGACTGGGATAACTTATTTATGGGCAATGACACAAATTTGCGTTGGGTGGCGTTTAAAGAAAGTTTTATGAATATTGAAAGGGAGTTTATTCCTCGTAGGCCCAAGCGCGCTAGAAATCGTGGTAGGCCGAAATGGTGGACTAGGGAAATAGGAGAGTTTATAAACGAGCGTATAGACTTAGTAAGCGCAATGGCACGGCAGCTAACTTTAATGCGAAAGCTGTATAGGTCGAAGCCTTCTTTAAACGTTGTGGGTCCGGGAAACGCGGGCCCGACGTGATAAATAGTTTAAAACGTGGGCCCGTGGTAAAAAATAACTTAAACGTCTTTTATTGTAACGCGCGTAGTATTAGAAATAAATTAAATGAATTTAAGGCGATAATTTATTCCGGCAACTATGATATAGTTGCTATCACTGAAACTCGGTTGAATACCGTGACTCGGGACTTGTTGGGGGAACTTGATATACCGGGTTTTAAACTCTTTACTAATGATAGGTTACATAGGTTTGGCGGAGGCGTTTTGTTGTACATTCGTAATTCCCTTAGGGTTATCGAGGTTAAGCTAGATTTTCCGGCAGCAATTAATGCGATATGTGTTGAAGTTAGGGCGCGTAGTATTAGTTTTAATTTTGTTGTTGTTTATAGACCTCTCGTTCAACCCCTCGATACAGATACTAGATTTTACTCACTTCTTGGTAATTTTATTGACAATCGGAATAGTATAATTGTCGGAGACTTTAACTGCCCTAATGTTAATTACGAGAATTTTAATGGTAATGAGGAGGGTTTGAGATTGGTTGAGTTTATGGACGATAACTTTTTACGACAGATAGTTACCGAACCAACGCGCGGTCACAATATTTTAGATTTGGTGATGACGAACGGCGAGAATATAGTCGAAGGTTTAGAAGTAGGCGAGAGTTTAGGATGTAGTGATCATCAAATTCTTAGGTTTAATTTATTGATAGAAAACACCCAGGATAGTAACGTAATAGAAGTCCCTGATTTTCGTAGGGCTAATTTTAATAGTTTTGCTGATAGGATGAGAGTAGTGGACTGGGATAACTTATTTATGGGCAATGACACAAATTTGCGTTGGGTGGCGTTTAAAGAAAGTTTTATGAATATTGAAAGGGAGTTTATTCCTCGTAGGCCCAAGCGCGCTAGAAATCGTGGTAGGCCGAAATGGTGGACTAGGGAAACAGGAGAGTTTATAAACGAGCGTATAGACTTAGTAAGCGCAATGGCACGGCAGCTAACTTTAATAGATATATCGAGCTTAGACGTCAGGTTAAAAGATCAGTTAGGAATGCCAAGCGTAATTTAGAGATACTTATAGCTGCGGATAGTAAATATAATCCAAAAAAGTTTTTTGAATACGTTAATAATCGTAAGCCGGTAAAAGATAACATAGGCCTTCTAGTGGATGTTAATGGCGCTTTGGCTTCTGACGCTCAGGCGATGGCGGGTATCTTCAATAACTTTTTTGCGGCAGTTTTTACCGTAGAAGACGTAAATAATGTCCCCGACGTGGACGATATCGTTCCATTTAGTAGTGAGACTATTTTGGATGAAATAACTGTTTACGAGGCTGAGATTGCGCATTATATCGGTAGCTAAAAGTTAGCAAGGCTCCAGGCCCTGACGTTTTTTATCCCAGACATTTGAAAGATTTGAAAGAAGTTATCGTAGGCCCCTTAACGAAGATTTTTAATCAGTCACTCGAAACGGGGATTATTCCTGAAGACTTCAAATTAGCTAACGTCACGCCTATTTTTAAAAAAGGCGACCGCGCAGTAGCTAGCAATTATAGGCCCATTAGCTTAACGTCAATTGTCGGTAAACTTTTGGAATCCGTAGTTAGGGATCGTATCATCGAACACTTAGAAAGTAAAGATTTGATTAATAGTAGTCAGCATGGGTTTCGACGCCATAGGTCTTGTTTAACTAATTTGGGATCACGTTAAGAATAGCGAACCCACTTACCTCATGTTAAGAATGGCGAACCCAAAATTCAACATGTTAAGAATGGCGAACCCAAAATTCAACATGTTAAGAATGGCGAACCCAAAATTCAACATGTTAAGAATAGCGAACCCAAAATTCGACAAGTTAAGAATAGCGAACCCAAAATTCAACATGATCCTAAATAAATATACAGGGTGTCCCATAAGTCCGGTCTCATAGTAAAATTTATTTTAAATTAAATTTATAACAGTAACATATTAGAACTAAAACAAATGTTCAAATTGATGAGATCTTTTAAACTATTTCCCCCCCCCCAACATACTCTTTTCAACAATCACCACCCCAATGTTGGTCTTTTCAACTGCATATCCCCCAAAGTTTAAACTCTGCAAATTAACCAAAATAAGATAAGAAAACAATAACAACAAATTTATTATTTATTGCAAACACATAATAAATAGAGGGATCACCTGAAGATCAGGGCCCCCAGCCTTCTTTGTTAGCTTTATAAGGCTAACTAACGAAAATATCACGACCTAACCTAACCAATCGTCAAGGGCGTACAGTTGACCTAACGATTGGTTAGGTTAAGTCGTGATATTTTCGTTAGTTAGCCTTATAAGGCTAACTAGAGAAGGTTGGGGGCCCTGATCTTCAGATGATCCAAATGAGAACCATTATTTAAATAGGATAAAATTTGAATGCCTGGTTAGGTCAACTGTACGCCCTTGACGATTGGTTACAAAATACTCCATGTTAAGAATAGCAAACCTCAAAGTTTCCATGTCAAGAATAGGGAACCCAAAATTATCCATGTCAAGAACAGCGAACCTAACACCCTATGGGTTCGCTATTCTTAACGTGATCCACTAATTTGTTAGAATTTTATAACGAAATAGTGCGCGAATACGATAGGCATAGAGCAGCTGACGTTATTTATTTAGATTTTAAAAAGGCGTTCGATACAGTTCCGCATAGGAGACTAATTGCGAAGGTCAAAGCGCACGGTATACGTGGTCAGGTAGCTAACTGGTTAGAAGAATGGCTTCGTGGTAGGAGACAGAGGGTCGTAGTTAATGGTAGTGAATCAGGGTGGTTAGATGTAGGTAGCGGTGTCCCACAGGGTTCAGTGTTAGGCCCAATGCTATTCGTAATTTACATTAACGACATAGATGTAGGATTGACTAGTAACGTGTCAAAATTCGCGGACGATACTAAAATAGGCGGTAAGGTTGTTAACGAGGACGATAGAAATAGGCTCCAAGACGATGTAAATAGGATTATGGAGTGGACAGATAAGTGGCAGATGCAATTTAACGTAGACAAATGTAAAGTTTTGCATATAGGTTCTCGCAACAATAATTACACGTACACGATGGATGATAGGGAGTTAGCGAGCGTTGACGAGGAAGTAGATTTAGGCGTACGCGTATCTAAGGATTTAAAGGTTAGGAACCAGTGCCTGGAGTCTTGCGCAAAAGCTAATAGGATGTTAGGCTTCATAGCGCGTAATTTCGAATTTAAATCGAAGGATATTATATTGCCCCTTTACAAGTCCCTAGTCAGGCCTCATTTAGAATATGCAGTTCAGTTTTGGTGCCCGTACTTGCGTGAGGATATTGATAGGTTAGAAAGGGTTCAGCGTCGTGCCACGAAACTTATTCCGTCATTGCGCAATAAGCCTTATGAAGATAGGATTAAAGAGTTAGACCTGTATTCACTCGAAACTAGAAGATTAAGGGGGGAGCTTATTGAAGTTTTCAAAATCGTTAATAACATCGATAACGTAAATTTTGACAAATTGTTCACTTTCGATAATAATAGTAATACTCGCAATAACGGATTTAAGTTGCGTGGCAGACGTTTCCTTTCTAATATCGCTAAAAACTTCTTTACGTTTAAAGTAATTGATAAATGGAATAATCTTCCCGCGTCAGTCGTTCATTATACCAGCGTTAATATGTTTAAGAACCGTCTTGACAGACATTTTAAAAATATTAACGTTGTTAAAATTAAAAAAGAAAGTAACAACAGGAGCTCTGGTGGTGGTGCTCGACGATGAGTCTGTTGACGATGAATGCCAGCTTGTTACATGCCAGCGTGTGATGCCAACAATAAAAAAAAAAAAAATTAGACTAACACGAACGTAGATGTAGCTCGTAGCGTAAACTAACCCACTTTTTGTTTAACTGTACCTACTTTTTTTTTTTTATCTCCTTACTTTGCATGTCTGTAACTCTCTTTACTTGCATGTTTGTAGTTTGCATGGTATGACAGTGAGTTAAGACTGTTTGCATGGTTTGTAAGCGCTCTTATTTGACTTCTTTTCATCTTTCACCCTCTCCTATTTTCTCCGACTATTTTTCTGACTTGTCGGCAGTGGCCGGCGGATGATGATGGTGAGACTTTTTTCCTCTTTTTCTGAATGAATGTTAACCCACGAGTGATAGGTGTTGCTCCTTACTTAACCCCTTATTCTCTTCTCTTCTCTTCACCCCTACTCTTTCCTTTCTCTCGGGCTAACCTTAGAGTGGATCTTAGGGTCTTTGTTAGCTTTAGCTTCTGTAGATCTGTAGATCCTCCTCTTGGGATTTCCATTTGGCGATTAACCAAAAGGGGTAATCGCAAAAAAAAGTTTTTTGCGATTACCCCTTTTGGTTAATCGCCAAATGGAAATTACTTTATGACCATCATTGCTGAAAAGCCTACCTCGAAATGATAACTTGTTCTCATGCTCAGTAAAATGAAGTTTCCTGTGCTTTATGCAGAGGAGTAATTTCCATATGGCGATTAACCAAAAGGGGTAATCTCGCAAAAAACTTTTTTTGCGATTACCCCTTTTCGTTAATCGACAAATGGAAATTACTCCTCTGCATAAAGCACAGGAAACTTCATTTTACTGAGCATGAGAACAAGTTATCATTTTGAGGTAGGCTTTTCAGCAATGATGGTCATAAAGAACAAACTGCGAAATCGGCTGCAAATTGAAGACGATTTACGCTGCGCCTTGAGCAAAAGTGAACCCAGAATTCAGGCGTTACTTCAGCAGAAATAGTTGCATCCCTCGCACTAGAGTAGTAGTTGGTGGTGACGCGTTTTGCTTGCTTCATATGTAATATTGTTGCAGCTCTTCTTTGACCAATATTATATGTGTTTAACTTATACATAAGGCACTGTATATAGAGAAATATATGAGTATTATGTTTATAAAATTTGAATAATTGTTCTCATGCTCAGTAAAATGAAGTTTCCTGTGCTTTATGCAGAGGAGTAATTTCCATTTAGCGATTAACCAAAAGGGGTAATCGCAAAAAAAGTTTGGGAACTGCTGGTATAGCAACTTAATGACCATTTTCCAAACTGTTTCCGCATTGCAACAATTCCACCTAACTTTTAACATATCTCGTGACACCACATGACGTCATGACAGAGGTGTTAACAGGTATGGTGACTGAGAATAAGCTCACATTATTCCTGAATCTCATCGAAGCAACTACTCTGCAGAATGGATTGTCATCTGCAGAAAATTGCTAAAAAGGGAAGAATCATCGGCATGAAGGAGAGCGGGCTACCTCCAATTCATATTGCAAAAGAACTTGGGATTTCTAGGAATACTGTTTATATATGGTTGAAGAGGTGGCAAGAGGAAGGGAATCTACGAGATCACCGCAGAACGGGAAAACCTCGACTGACAACTGCTGCGGATGATCGGAGGATCTGCAATGTTGCCGAAGCACATCCCTTTACCAATGCTGTTGCCATAAGGGAACAATTGCAGCTTGATATTTTGACAATGACAGTAAGGCGCGGCTACATGGAGCTGGGTTACACTATCGGACCCCGGCTATCAAGGAGAAGTTAAATCAGCAACATCAAGAAAATAAACTTCGATTTGTTCAGCAACATGTTGACAAAGGACTTGACATTTAGAGCCGAGTGATATTTACCGACGAAAAGACTTTTTTTTTCACATCCAATGGCCGTCTTCAGTGCTGGAGGAGGGATAATAGTCGATATACTCAAGAGCACATCTATGAGGAAGCACGTAGCGGTCATGTCACCTGTAACATGTGGGGATGGATTCATCTGTACGGTGTAGGAGAGCTCACCAAAATAGAAGGGAGGTTTATTGCAGACCAGTATATACAAATTTTCGAAGAGGTTATGCTTCCTTATGTGCGTGCATCTGCTCTGCCATTTCCTGAGCGAATCATTTTTATGCAAGATAGGTCTCCAATTCACACAGCACTGGTCGTCACACGCTGGTTCTCTGAGCAAAGAAATATCAACCTTCTGGATTGGCCAAGTAAGGGTTGTGATATAAATCTCATCAAGAATATATGAGCCAATATTGTAAATGTGTGGGAACCAGGGGAGGAACGAACAAAGGACCAGCTTTTACAACACACATTTAGTTAGTGGGAGGTGCTGAGGGGGAATCAACAGTTGGTATATAATTATGTTGCTTCTGTACCACATCGACTGCAGGAAATCATAAACAACAACAGTAGCTGGAAAAGATATTAAATTTGTTGTGTTCATGAATAAAATACCTCTCAAATACAATGGTTATTATGACTGTGTAACACCTTTGCAAAATTGTCAAATATCATCTTTTAAATGGCTCTATATTTATTGATATGAATCACTGTAATAGTTTTATTTTCTGTATTTCTCTCCTTTGAGGTGAAAGACCGCCAAGAGTCAGCCGCAGTGGTTCAACACTTCAGTTATAACATGGAACTTATTAATACAAAACAGTTATATGCATTTATGATGCTGCCTCAATAAAAAACATTCTTCGTTTCTAAATATTGTTTCTCTCAGTGACTGTTTACTACTATATCAGTGTTGCTGATCTAGAAATAGCATTTGCTCCGGATATAACAATGCCATACCAGTACTATCAATTCAGCTGTCCCCCATTTGCTAGTTGGATGATATTCTAAGCAGCGACGTATGAAACCTACAGATACCCATCAATCTGGTAATGTTATGATGTTATTAAAATTTAATATACATCAAAACATTGTTTTTTTCATTCCTAAACCGCCTATATATATATATATATATATATATATATATATATATATATATATATATATATATATCAGGTTTTTGCGCTGACTTTGTTATAACACAAAATAATATCTGAATCTATGTTCAATATTAAATGTAAATAAATAAATAAATAAATTAAACAATTTGGAATTTGCTTAGGGCGCAATAATGCCTACCAACGGCTCTGTTTTTATACATTGAAACTTCAGTTTGTTCGGGCTTATCAATGCCATGAACACTGTCATCACGTCTGAAGGGTTTTTTCTTTAGATTTTACAAGACCATTTTTTACATTTCATTGACATACCCCTTGTTAATATGTATCCCCTTCTTGAATTTATATTTCTTTATTCATTTACGTTTCCTTAGTAATATGTAAACCAGGTTACCAGAGTGATGAATGGAAATAATTATGTGCTAAAGACATTGACAATGATCAACCAACGAATCATGCACAAGAAATAATGCCAGGTGTCGCTATCTGTTGTCAAGAGTGTCCTTAGAATAATGAGTGCAACTGTACATAGCTTTGGTTTTTGTTAGTTGTTAAATTTGGATAAATATACATTTTATTTGTTTGAAGATTTAATGTATTGTATCCAATATACAGGCCTTGAATCCTTTCCGTTTCATGTACTGTTTCCGATTTTGTTGAAAATAAGATATTTAATGTAAATGTTTACTGATTTCAGAAATGTAAGTCCTTTTTTGGAGAAATGAGGCTTTTCCCTCTTATTAGCCTTAGGCCCCTCACAGCCTTAATCCGTCCTTGCTTTTTTGCACTTAATACAAAATTTGCAGATAACTTTCAGGTAACTTCCCAGTGAAGAACTCCAGACTAACAAGAAAACCAAACTGTATGGACCACTTTCAAAATTTCAGCCAAATGTTGCCAAATCTAGAGATTTTTTTCTACGCTTATAGGACCCTTTTTTATGTCTAATAAAATGAGTTGTGTATCACCTAAAATTTTTAAAATCTGTTTTATAAACCATCTTTATGTATATACTGTATATATATAGATAGATACTGTACATATACTGTATATCTATAATATATAGTTATATACTTTCATTTACTCTACTCTTTAGAAGGTGTATTGGACCAACTTTGGTTCAGTGAACTCCTTCTTGTGCAGGGTTTACCAGAATTAGTTCGGTATTCCCTGGTCTTTGGGTGTAACATTATTTCGTAATACTCTTCATAGACTTAAAATTAAACGTGTTCCTATCTGATTTTATTTAATATTCTTTTTAAACTTAATGTTACAATTCTTTTCATAGAGTGGATATGTTCTTTGCAACAACTGGAATAACTTCTAAAGCTCTATTTCCAAATGTCGAGAAGATGTTCCAGATGTTGTACCCGGAAAAACATTACTCAGAAGGTATAAATGTGCTTTTAGCAGCTCATTTACCTTCACCACGATTGTTGAAAACTCACCTTACTTTTTCTTTGCTTCCATCTAAAGTGCTTGAGACGAGTAAGGTACAAATATGTTTTACAGAAGTTTTGAAAATTCATATGCTAATAATTATAATATGGATCTCATTTAAACTAAGGTTTTTATACACTTTGGTAATAATCAGTTATCCCTTGTTTTCTCCTATTTAGAAATACCTTGCTAATTCAAGGTTTATCGTTTAATTGTATACAGGTAATCTACGTAGCTCGTGATCCAAGAGATGCGGTCATTTCGATGTATCATTTTATCAGACTTCATACTCTAATGGGATTTAAAGGGACTCTTGATGAATATGTAGATGATGTGGTTAATGATCGAAGTAAGAATACTTGCTGCTCTTGTTTCCAGGAATAGGCTAAGTGAAACTTTTTGTCTTATTTTCACGGTGTAGAAGCTGTGTTGTAATGAGCGATTCTTTCCATGAACTCGCCTCTTTCACACGCCTTGTAAATATGGATGCAGTGCTGATGTGCGCGTATATATGTTTCTTGTTTACTGTGAAACTTTTGCAAGAGGTTTTTACATGTTAGACTGTAAAGGTTTGGTTCCAAGGAATAAAACGAGGAAAAAATTTAATAATAGCCTAACATAATATAACCTTATCTAACCTTAAAACTTACAAGTGTTCCTTGTGATGATTCCTCATTTAACGGGGGTCAGTCTTTTTGTTCCTTCTCTTTGTAAAAGAATAAATTGGCTTCAGTCTTTTTTAATAAATGAAAAACAAGAAGAAGAAGATGTGAACACATAACTGATCTTAATTGACTTACTTTTGTGGTCATTTACAGTGAAAATGTGATTGTGAATTTTAGGTTTACTACTTGATAAGTAAAAGCTCCTTCGTGGCCAGATTCGTATTATCGCTTCCCGTCGATCAACGAAGTTTAGCGACATTGGGTCTTGGTTGTAGTTTGATAGGGGACCGTCCTCTTCATCCTGATTATTTAGCAACCCGTGGCTCGGATCCCACGTAAAGCTGTAGGTCCCCTCCGTCATATGACCTTAGATGCTGCGAAGGAGGTTAAACAACCCCAACAAATTAATCAAAATTTGATAAGTAAATTAATTTAATTTTAGGTAAGAGATTGCAATGAATTTTTAGTGAATTTTAGAATAATATAATGTATAATACAGGTGGCCACAAAGTCCCTTTGCATGAAAAAAAAGGACAACATACAGATTTGCTGTAATGTCACTGCAAAGGGACTTCGTGGCCATTCCGTACAATTTCTACAGATCATTATTTTTAATTTTTTAAGAAAACAAAAATTAAAAGTTAATTTTGAAATTTGGAAGTTGTAATGTTCCGTGAAGAAAAACCCAAACCAAAGTTAGGGAAGTGTCGGGGTGGTATAAGATTGGCTGCAGGACTTCCTCTGGCTGTGTTTGTGGATGAAGTTATTTGTGTTGTTGAGTACCAGAGGTAGAATAATTTAAACGAGGGCAAAAGAGTGATAAAGGTGGCAGTTAAGCTTAATTGTGGGTATTTTAACATTATATAAGATTGAAGGGCAAAAGTAAAATTGAAGTTTGCGGAAACCAAAGAACAACTGAAAAATATTTGCGTTATTACTTTAAAAGCATCCAATATCACATTGAGTGAAAAGAGAATTGCGTAAATTTGCAATTTCACTTAATATTTTTAATTAATTAATTATTATAGGTAACATGATTTTCAATTTACACCATTTATCGGATGTAAGTAGCATGCCCACAAAATGTAGAGTGCAATGCAATGCAACATTGCAACATTGTATGCAACATGGCATGCAACATGATGAGAGTGTTTTGGCCTCCTTTCACCCCAAATAATTACATATATATATAATATATATATATATATATATATACACACACACACACACATATATATATATATATATATATATATATAGATATATATATATATATATATATATGTGTGTGTGTGTGTATGTATATATGGGTGTGTATGCATGTATAGAAAGGCTTCTTTTATATATATAAGTTGTATGTGAACCCCAAGGGGTATCCTAACCTAAGGGAGCTCAGGCCCACAAAAGTATATATATATACACACACACACATGTGGGTGTATGGGTAGTCTAAACAGAAGGAGTAGAGAGACGATCCATCCGTTCGTAGCTATGGAGCATCAGACTTAGAGGGCAACCGTTCGCCTCACAGCCAGTCTTGTAGGGTGTAGACAGTTATTTACGTGCATATAATTGTGAATTACCATCGCTATGCCTCAAACACACACACACACACAAACACACTCTATCGTTTATATATATATATATATATATATATATATATATATACACACAGGGTGGGCCAAAAACATATTACCCAACTTTTGAAAAAATACTGTGGCCCACCCTGTATATTAATCTTACTGCTGAGGCCGTATGTTGTACCCATATTTTTACTCTTTCAAACGCTGGCTTTGAATCTAGATTCAACGCCCCAGGAGTAGAGGTACAGGCTCACAACTGTAGGGAGGTATCAGAATATGGTGCTCAATTGAAAGGTGGTCAAAGTCAGCAGCTGATACGTTCAGATGACAGTCAGTTTCTCCATAAATAATTAATTTTCCTAATTTTTACACAAAATAATTAATTTATTTCGTTTTTCATTTCAGACCATCATTCTGCTATAGTTGGTGAACAAGTTATAAGTTCATAATGAAATACTCTTTGGAAGATGAAACATTGATATTGAACCTGCGTAAGGAGAAACAATGGGGTGCAAAACGAATGAAGAAAGAGTTTCCAAATAAACGATGGGCGATACCTGGACTTCAATATCTCATAAAGAAAATCGATATCACAGGGTCGACCAAACGAAAAGAAGGCAGTGGAAGGCCAAAAACATCAAGTACTGAGGAAAATATTGACACGGTTTCATCCATGATATGCAGTCAAGAAGAACGGCCCAACACCCACAAGTCCGTAAATAGACTGAGAATTGAAGTTAAGCGTATGAAGTGTGGCCGTATGTCCCGCAACACGGAATACGTGGTCTATATCTATCGTGAAGTTGTCCATTGCGAATACGGTGCTGCTTTGAGAGGCCTGCATTATACGACCAATAATGTAATCTACATCTACAGATGTCAAGCGCCTCTAAGGTATTACTACCCAAAAATCATCTCTATCACTGTCATCTGACCCGAATTCGAAGGACAGGTGTGTCCTGGCTTCACGGCCCTCACTGTTCTGAAGGACAAACTCCACAATACGTTCAACTACGCGCCGCAGTCCGTGTTCAACACCGCTGCTATACATGGCTCGCGGGTTGACCCTGACTACGTACCGGTTTCTAGTCATGGCTGGGGTGGGGATGGCTGTACGCACCAGTTCGAATGCTATGCCGCTGTCTACAGAATGAGATGCTGCTGTGGAGGGAACAGACGGTATTGAACAGGAATAAGGGGGCATAGTTTTATTTGTAGAAGGAACTACTGTGGGAGCAGTGTCGTAAGACGTAGAGGGCTGGCCCTATTTCTGTGGGTCTAACAACCGGCGAACTCCTGGCGCGCTTTACACCTGACGTGGAAGGCGAATCATCAACTTCGTCATGCACCCGTTTTCTCCTCGAATTTGTCGCGTGAGGGTACTACAGGTGTCGCTTGTGGGGGTTCGCTAGCGGGGGTGGGGTCTGTAGCTTCAACAACAACTACACTGTCATCGGTATCATCAGCAATATCTATGATGGGGACATGTTGCTGGCACAGTACTTCATCCTCGTCATCATTCACGGTTCTGGGGAAGAAAAAGAAAAACAAGACTGTAGCATATAAGGAGCATCATTTAAAATTTTATTATATTTTGCAAATGTTCCACTTAAGAGTGTGATGTGTTAGAGATGGATTTTGTAGAAAAATTAAGGTTCACGAGGCCCTCCACATGCATTATATCTGGCCCCACAGGATGTGGTAAAATTGTGTTTATTCTTAAAATCGTTAAAGATAAGGGGGAACTGTTCTCAAATTTTGTGCATAAAGTCATATGGTGCTATTCGACATACCAGCCCGTATTCAACGAGTACCAAGATAGTATTTTGTTCCACAAAGGTGTTTATGATGTTAGTTCGTTAAAGGGTAATGAGCACACGGTCATTGTAATTGACGATCTCATGTTAGAAATGGATAAAACGTCTGCCGAGACACTTACAGTGTTCTCCTACCATCTTAACATAAGCGCATTCTTCATCAATCAGAATCTAAATTGTGTATTTAGAAAATGATAACTCTTATGAAAACGTACCAATGTTCTATCAATTCCGGGATGACCAGAGCAAACGGAGTCGTGGCACCGTTTGAAAATAATTTCTTCATAATTTTGATGAATTTCGACGTCTTCCTTGCCAGAAAAGTCCTTAGAATATAATATGTCTTCCTTCAGTATGTACTGCCGAACCATTTATAAATTGTCACGCGACTTCAGATGTAGAATAATTTAAGCAGTACGGGAACTCTTTGCTGTTCGTGAATGAGGATGTCTTTCTCAAAGTTATTCATTGCATGAACGACGCGATTAACTTCACAACAGCTTCAGGTCTGTTGGTCGTGGACAGATACCTCGGAATAATGTTAAGTTCCTCAAGACATGAACAAATTTGGGAACAAAATCTCGTACATTTAAGCTTCAGGTACCTAAATGTCCATAAGGAAGTTTTTTAGTAAAGTCACAGGAGCATAATTAGTCTTTAATAAAATAAACTTGTAAACATTTTCAGAATCCTAATGCTAGGGTTTTTCAGAATCCTAATCCTAAAGCTAATACTTCTCGTTCAGTTCCTCAATAGTTTCGCTCTGGTTTAGAAAGTATACGGCTAGCGTGGACCATAGGGGATTCGATTCTATCCGTTTCATGTAAAAGAATGATGCCTAAACCATACGTTCAAGTATCATTCGGAACTATGAACGTTTTCGCATAATCAGGATATTGTAGCATAATTTTATCAAGGAGTTTATCACCTAACGTGAAGCCTTTTGTTGTTCGCCAGACTAAATGAAAGGAATTTTGGCTTTCAATACAGTATATGCCTTAAGGGAGCAGTAAAGTAAAAAATGGAATTGTGAATTGCGAAAAAAATCCTAAGAAGCTTATATATAAGCAAACTTGATCAACATTTTCAAGAACAGGATAGTCGTTTTTAGCATCTAATTTAGAAGGGTCAGGACAAATTCTCTTGGATAACAAAAGAAATCCTAAATTAATTAAATTTCTTGAAAAACTAAGATAGAGATAATTTAAGATTCGCCTTAGAGAGACGTTCAAGTACTCTTTCAAGATGTTTATAATGTTCAGTGACAGTGTTACTATAGACCACAATGTCGTCAGTATAGACCAGGGTATTTAGATCTCTCACTCCTTGGAACACTGTGTTCATTAGTCGTGAAAAATTAACGTGTCCATTACACGAATGGAAAAACGGTCTTGATTCTGGGCTAAAAAATATTTGCCAATATAATTTCCACAGGAGAGATCTAAGGAAGCGTAGTACTTCTACTTACCTACATGCTGGATTACTTCTTGCATGTTTGGTAATGGATACCTGTCAGGTACACTCAAGCTGTTAAGTTTTCCATTCGTCGATGCATGGTCGCGGAGTTTCAGCTTCCTTTCTGACTAAAATAAAAGAAGACCATTGATTAACAGAAGATTCACTGATTGTTTGGATTAATATTTACCTCACCACTCTCTCTACTATCACTTATTGACGGCGAGGAGAATGGTTGAATGGAATGCAGACGGATCTTACGTGATTAACGAGATGAATACGAAAGGGAACCAAATCGGTTCGATTTGAAGCATCACTTTTTAAAGCAATGATGTTACTGTACTCCATTAAGAATTTTAATAACTCTAAACGTTCTTTACATAAAGAATGTAGTTGATAATTAAAAAACTATGATTACTTCGAAATGAGTAACATAATATAGTACATCCTGTAGAGTTTCCTAGAAGGTTTCCGAGCAAGGAAAATTAGCTTTTCTTATATCTGTATTTGGCTGCAAAGCTTTAGGATCTTTAATCAAATTCATCGCGGTACTGGAGTTGACACCTACCAGTACACAGACTCTTGCACTGTGTAACCTTGTGGAGGTGCGATGGCTGATGCCTACGAAGTCACCTGCTCGGGTCTGGTGTCAACAAACCTGTAACCTTCCGGGAGCAATGGGTGCATCGGTGGTACTAATTAGCAGACTCAAGGAAGCTATGACAGGCCTAGCAAGCCGATAGTTGATTCCTTTGCTCAAGAACAATGCAGAGAGCCTCGGAACAGACGATATTTAAGCAACCAATCTTGGACCGTTTTAGAATTACGAAACAGGAATACGCTTTTCTTTTTACCATTAACACTGGTACCCAACGAAATAAGTGCGAAGAAATAATCGAAATAATGAACAATAAAAACATTAAAATTATGGGCCTGATAGAAACAAAATCGAAAGGAAAAGGGCGAAAGATCCTGCATAATGATTATGCAGGGGCCGGCATAAGAACACCAATTATGGAGTGGCACTTCACTTATGTTTGAATTATGCTTTGCCCAATATAATGGAGTTATTATATGTAAACGAAAGAATCATTGGAGATGAAAGGATGTAGTCTATCAATTATTCAAACATATGCCACTCAACAAGGAAAACCAAGAAGCGAAAATTTAAATTTCCATGAAAAATTGCAAAATACATATGACCTAATCCCTGACGATAGCGACATCATATTCAGTTATGGGTAATTTAAATGGACACATTGGTCGTAAAAGTGTTGGAGAAGTAATTGGAAATTTGGGATTAGATATAAGAAACGATGAAAGCGAGATGTTGATTGACCTTTGCCTGAGAAACAGTCTCTCCATTAAAGGGCTATACTTCTAAGACAATTTTAGTGGGTGGGTGAAATAGGTTTTTTTTTTTGTATTTTTATTTGATCACAAATAACAAATCAAATCAAGTGTATATTAAATACAAAAAAAATTCACTTTTTTCTACGTGAAGGTTAAAATATGATAATAAAAACCCTCTAATAGACAGAGTTTATTTCCACAGCAGTTTCGATGCCCATTGGCATCCTCTTCGGGTGGGCATCGAAACTGTTGTGGAAATAAACTCTGTCTATTGGAGTGGGTTTTTATTATCATATCAAGCGTATATGTTGATGCATATATACTCACATACTTATATATACTCATATACGAGTACATGCTCTTATAATATTTTAGTAGGTGGGTGAAATCTTTCTGTACCTGGGCGGCTGCCCACCGACGTGAGAAATATTTCAATCAAAGAACCTGGGAGGCAAAGAGTCTGCACCGAAAACATAAAAGATAAGAAGAATGAAATTGAACTTAGAATCACAAATGCAGTTAGAAATTCAAAGGACATGATCTGGAAGAAATGTGGAATAATTTTAAGGACATCATTTGGCAAGTTCAAGAAAAAATTATTGGTGCATAAACTATTGGAGGAAAGAAGAAGAAACGTACAGTTTGGTGGACAGAGGTAGTAAGGATTGCTGTTCGGAGAAAAAAACTGCTTTTCGGAATTGGATGAAACAAAGAAGTGATGAAATGAGGAGAAACTATAAACATAAAGGAAATTTAGCAAACCAAACAAAGAGTACAGCGCAAAGAGAGATGTGGGAGAATTGGAATAGAGGTGGAAGCAGATTTTCATAGCACGAAGAAACTATGTACGGCTAAGGTTAACAATAGTGGGCAATTTTTTGTTTTATTTAAAAAAGTAAATTGTTTATTAGACTTTGAATAGAACATACAACCACATGTAAGTGTTTTTTTGTCGGTTAGGTTAGAGTAATTACGTTAGAATTTTTTGCGTTCTCATGCTAAACCTGGGACTAGTTCGTGTAGCGTATAGTCATTAGATATTTAAA